>CATIWR010102344.1:0-17844 GCA_949677035.1 Omphalea diandra | reverse complement strand
GGTTCTGTGTTAGCCTACCCAAAACACTTTAAGAAAGGTTTTAGTGTTAGCCTGTCAAAACACTTGAGTGAGGTTTTGTGTTAGCCTAGAAAACACTTTATTGTAAGGTTGTGTGTTAGCCATTAAAACACAAGTTGTACTAAGTTGGGTGTGAGCTTGAAAAACACCATTGAATTAGTAAAATACCCAATTGAGTGATTGGGGAGTGGATGTAGGGATTGTTTTGCCCGAACCTTTATAAAATCTTTGTCTCCTTGCAATTCTTTCTTCTTCCCTTAATCTTTAGTTCAAATTTTTAAGCACCAATTCAACCCCCTTCTTGGTGCCTAGGGACAACAATAGCCATTTATTATGGAGGAAGCTCAAGATAAAGGATAAAGTTTGACATTGAACATCTAATTACAAAAACAAAAAGGTTATTTTGTTAAGAAAGGGTTTTAGCCTTAGCCTCAGGAGATAATATAGCTACGACCTAGGTTAGAAAAATATTAGTTGGGAAGCTTAGTTCAAACAAATTACTCTCTCTAGTGGTGATAAAACAAATTCTTGTGAATGCATGGCCTGTCAAGGGAGCAATAGAGATTCAACAAATCAATGGTAACACCTTCCTCTTTTATTTTACTAATATAAAGGAAAAGGATTAAGTTTTAAAGGGTTAAAGAGTTTCGGGTTGCCTTCTAGTGCTCAAACCATGGAACCCGGATGTCCCACTTGAGGAGATTGATTTGTCATCTTCTCCCTTTTAGATGCATGTTTTAGGATTACCCCCAAACTAACTGAATGAAGTAAATGCTAAAAAAAATAGCTTATTGTTCCATTTGAGTGGAGATGAGGAAGTTGAGTTTAAGATAGGGGTAGGGAGACTATGGGTAACAAGATTGTGGGTAAATGTGAAAGTGGAAGAATATCTTATTACAAGTTTTCAAAACCAAAGAGGAGAAGGAAGATGTGATAGAGTCCGATTCAAATATGAGAAATTGCTGGATTTTTATTTTTTATGTGGAAGGCTAGGCCATATTATAAGAAACTATCTTTATAGAGAAGAAGAACATTTCCAATTAGTTCTATCATAGGCAATCTAAGATATGGGTCAGGGTTACAGTATATGGACCCTACATGAGGTAAGGGCAATCATAGGATGAATCCAAATATCAGTCGAGTACCTAATTTTGATCACTTTTCTAGGGAACTATACCTTAATAAATTTCTTCTCCCTATTAGGAATTCTAGGAAAGAAGGTGACTTAGAGTTGCAACAACATCAAGAGAAGCATGTCATGCATGCGAGGGAGCAGGAAGGTGCAATAAGTAAGCAAGTTTTGAATGGACAAGGAAACTATAATGATGCTATGGATGTAGACGTGTTAAATATGCTTGAACATGTCTAAGGCTTAAGGCAATAAATGTAGGCAAGTCTTTTCACCATTAACGCACCAACAACTCTAAAGGAATTGATGAGTGAGGACCTGAATTTTAAATGGGACACATGGAAAGAGAATTTGTCTCAAGAACAAATGGGTTGCCTATAACTAGACCTATGAATCAATTATTTAGTTCTTATAATAAGTGAAAGCCAAGATGGGCCAACAGTAGAGGACGTGAGCAAACAGGACTTTGAGATCGTAAATGGGCCAATTTATAGTAATAAACCAACAACAAGTAGAAAGAGGCATTACTTGGGCTACTTGAAACCACAAAAGCCTAAGAACGTGCGGAAGTTTCCTATAGAGGTGAACTATATTAAGCATCTTACAGAATGGATGTTGAAACAAGCATTTGATGTGGTGTTTATGACAACTACTTTAAGCCCATTCGAATAGATCCAGGAGTAAGCAATAAAGATGCCCTAAAAGGCTTATTACAGGGAAACAAAGGTAACAAACCTTCATAATTATCCGACGAAAGAAAATTAAACAATTGGCAAGGAAAAGAAGAACTATAAGAATTGAAGAAGGTAGGTAAGGCCCATCCAAGGTACAGAGAATTCAAGTGAACAAGAGGTACGAGATGCATTGATTGAGAATGTTAGCTTGTTTAAAGGTGATGATGGCTTACCTAAAGCCACCCAGACACCATGAGGCTATTATGTTGGAACTGTTAGGGGCTAGGGCGACCCTTAAGAGTGAGGATGCTTAAAGATCTATGCCTAAAGCATTGCCTTAGTTTGGTTTTCTTATAAAAAATTAAAAATCAATAAAGGATGATGAAATGAGTTTAAAGGAAATTAAATTACTCTGGTTGTGTGTAGTTGATCTGAAGGGGCAAGCAGGGAGTTTAACATTTTGGACTCTTGAAGTGAATGTCTAATTGCTATTTAAGAATAACATAGTTATTCATGTCGTGGTGTAAGGGTTGGACAACAAGGACTGTGTGATTTCCTTAGTATATAGGGACCTAAATCTAGTCAACATCGATAGAATTTGGGACTTGCTTTCCACTTTGAAACCAACCAAAAGGGAGGCTTGGCTTTGTATGGGTCATTTCAACGTCATTGCTTTAAGGTATGAGCAAATAGGGACAAAAAGAATCCCATGGTCCATGTTGGCATTATTTAATGAATGGCTAGATGTTTCATTTACAAATTTATGCTTTAAAGGCTCAATGCACACTTGGAACAACAAACAACAAGGTTAGAATTTATAGCTAAAAGTTTGGACAAGGTTGTTGCAAATGTTGAATGGCAATTGCAGTATGATAAAGCTCTAGTGATCTATAGTCTTTTTGTGGGATCAAACCATCTTCCTTTTATTATTGATTCCTGGTGTAACCAAAGTCATAAAAAAGGTCCCTTTCAGATGGAGTAGAAATGGCTTTTGTATGACAGAAGTCATAAGGTAATAAAGCATTGTTGGAACAAAATAGAGTTAGGGGGAGATCTTCATTCGATTCAAAACAATTTAAAGGCTCATTGTAAAATCTTATAGAGTGGACTAAATCAAATGTTGGACCAGCCTGGAAAGAAATTCAAACATTAGTTGAAAGAAATTCAAACATTAAGGTAGAAATTAGATGAAATCCAAAGTAAACCAATTAGCCGAAAGACTTATTCTTAAAAGGAAGACATCGAACAAAAGTTACAATTTCTATGAAAAGTGGAGGAAATGCACTGGATGCAATGGCTTAGGGAAGGGGATAAAAACACCAAATTCTTCCATGCTTTTACAATTCAAAGGTGGTAGAGAAATCAAATTCTAAGCATAAAAGATGAGACGGGCCAATGGATAGAGGGACCAACAAATGCAAAACATACAATTTTTTCTCATTTCAAGCATCACTTTAATTCCAAAGGTAATTTTTCAATTCATGAACTATTATAGTATATCCCTGCAGTAGTATCAAATAATATGAATATTTAGATATGGATGTTTATCTAACATCTATAATTCAGTATGACGAGGCAAAAATAGCTACTTTCGAATTAAGAGGTTTGAAATCTCCAAGCCTGGATGGTTTTTCAAGCCTCTTTTATCATAAATTATGAGATCTTATAGGAGGTGATGTCTTTCGAGGTACGCTCTTCTTTTTTAATTCAAGACAAATGTTGCTAGAACTGAACCACACTTATTTGTGCTAATTCCTAAAGTCCCAGATCCCACTTTGATTAATCAACTGTGCCCCATTAGTCTTTACAATTTGTTTGCAAAATAATAGTAAAGGTTATTGCAAATAGACTGCAACCTCTCATATCCACCTTGGTAAGTCCAAATCAATTAGCTTTTGATTCAGGACAAGATTTTTAAGACAATATGCTCATAGCTTATAAGGTTTACCATGCCCTCAAGATATTTCAATCCTCTACTAATTGTGATTTTGCATTGAAGGTGGACATCTACAAAGCATATAACTCGATGGAGTGGGATTTCTTAGAAGGTCTTTTGAGAATAATGGGGTTTGTAAATCAGTTTGTAGAATGGATTATTGCATGTGTTTCCACAGTCTCCTTTTCAATTTTCCTACACCTTCTCCTTTTTTTAAATCCTATAAATGTTTACAAAGAGATCGTTATCTTTGTGTCTATTCATTTTAATCACAAATATTATATCCTTGATGATTGATCATAGTATGAAAAGGTTTCCCTTAAGGGATTTTGTTTGAATTAGCATTTTAGGCCACTTTCTCATCTTATATATATATATATATATATATATATATATATATATATATATATATATATATAGACAATACTTTGTTATTAGGGAAACCTAATCTAAATGAGGTCTCAACCCTCATCAACATCATAAAGCAGTATGGACTAGCTTTAGGGCAACATATAAATGCTACAAAAATCCAATATAAGCTTTAGCAAAGGTACTTTAATTGATGTGTGAGAGGTGATTATTCATATCCTTCTAGCAAAACAAATATAAGATGCAGATAAATATTTGGGCCTTCCAATCTAATGAGGATGATCAAAGAGAATGGCTCTTATGTTTCTAAAGGATAGGCTTCTCCAAATAGTTAGTGGTTAGATAGAAAACTGCAAATCTTTGGGAGGAAAAGAGGTGATAGCGAAGTCCGTGCTAATAGCCCTACCTAATTGTGTAATGTCTTGTTTCAAGCTTCCCATTTCTTTGTTAAAGGAGTTATAAGCTCTTACAGCCAAATTCTCATAGGGAAAAGGGCAATCATTGTTAGGGATGATTTTTAAAAGTTGGGATCTTCTCACGCACTCAAAAAGGCAGAGTGGACTTAGCTTCAAAGATTTGGAGATCTTCAATCTGTCTATGCTAGCTAAGAGGGCGTGGAGTTTGATAACTCATCGTCAATCTTTATGGGCTAAGACAATGAAAGGGATTTATTTCCCTAACACTGATTTCTAGGAAGCTAAGCAGGGTTATAGGTCTTCTTGGGGGTGGAAGATTCTGTTATGTGCAAGGGAAGTTTTGTAATTGGGGATTTGTAAGAACATCATCAATGAAAAGACACCTACATATGGTTTGACCCACGGATACCAGGGCTGTCAAATTATAGTGTATTCTCAACCTGTACATCATCTCCTCACTGTTTATAAAGTATCAGAATTAATTCACGAAGGCTGGTGGAATCAACTGTTTTTGTAGTTATTGTTCACTCCCTAGGATGTGGAGGCCATCTTATGCATTCTTATCAAGCTAGTGCACGTAGAGGATCAATAGGTTTGGCTTTTTAATTTGAATGGTAAATTAATGGTTAAATTCGTTTATTTTGAGCTTTGGGAACAAATGGCTTATTTAAATCCTTCCTTTTCTCTAAACAAAGTCTATCCCAACACATGGAAGATCCTATGGCAACTCATGTTTCCTCTCAAAATCAAATTATTTTTATGGAGAGTTTTGAAGCAAACCCTTTCTATCACTACAAAACGGGTACATTGACTTATCCTCCCTAATTTGGCAATTATGTGGTGTATAAGACAAAATGGTGGAACATGTTCCTTTCCCCTGTTATCAGGCTAGAATTGTACGGATGTCACAATTTGGTTTTCGTTTCTCTCTACAACTAGTAATTTTGGCTGCTCACTGGTTTGTTTATTTATTTTAGTTCAATTTAACCAAGGAACATTTATCATTAGTTGTGGTGATTTGTTGGTTTATTTGGAAATCTATACATCTATTTATTTTTCAAGTTAGGAGGCCAAATCTACATGACACAATCCTACGAGCAACAAATATTTTATGAAGATACAAGCTTGTGCACAAGTCAAGCAAGAAGGACATTTAGAAGTCTAGCCGTGGGATAGAAGTTGGACACCACCCCCAACTGGACTATTGAAGTTCAACTCGAATGTATTCTTTAACTCCTTATCAAACAGAGTGGGAATAGGGATGATGTGTAGGAATCATAGAGGCACATTGCTGGATGGCTTTGCTTGCTTGTCGGGTCCTTGTTTTGTTCTTTAAGGAGAAGCTGTAACTGTTAAAGCGGTTGTGGATTTAGTAGCAAGTATGCGTTGCACTCGAGCTCTCTTTGAAACAAACAATAAGATTTTGTACGATGAAATCACCTTAGATCAAAACACTCGATGAGAGATAAAAGCCATTATTGATAATGTCAAGTGTGGTCTTACTAGATACCCTTTATTTTCAATTCGTTTTGTGTACAGGAATGCAAATGGGTTAACTGATTTTATTAGTCGTATGTCTCTTTCTAATTTGATGTAATACGACTGGATTTCTAATCCATCATACCCTTTATGTCCTTTATTACAGGCGGACCTGCCTTCTTAATGAATCTCTTTTCATGGTTCAAAGAAAATTACCGATTGGCTAACTTTTCCAAATTTCATCGGTGTTCAAGAAAATCATTGATGTATAGTTAAGATTAAAATTGAAGTATGAATTTCATTAATATGATAGTCTTTTAGGAAAATTATTACCTTTAATTTAAAGAACTTTGTTATCTTAATACTAAAGTATTATTTACTTGATTGTTTCGATTGCCAACTTTTTTATTGCTCTGGACTATTGTATGGAGACCTAGCCAAATTTGTACTCAGGTTGCTAGGGAATAGAAAAAAGCCACGAAATGTCCTAAGGAACTCCTTCCAATACCAGAACATTCACAATGCATTAATGGATCAAAGGCAGTTCAGAGATGAACTTAGAATTTAAAGTAAGTGGAAGCTAATGATACGACTTGTAAAATATAAAAGATACATAAGAATAATAAATTATAAAGTTTTTTTTTATAATAATAATCTTTGTAATAATAATACAAATATACATAAAAATAATACAAATATACGTAAAAAATAATTTTGAAATCTTTAAATGATATCTCCATGAATTTATTACATCATTCTCAGTTATATATAACTAAAAAAAATCACTTATCAAGCTCAACATAAAATTTAATTAAATTAATTTTTAAATTGAGAAAAATAAAAACGCTTAATGACTTTAAATAACATATCATTTCTTGATAGAGAAAAATAGAAACACTTGGTGACCTTAAATAATATACTCTTTCTTAATCAATCGAGATTTAATTTAAAACTATAATTGTTAAATTTTAATTACCCTTAACCACTTTTAAATATTTCTCATTCTGATATAATAAATTTTAACTCCTAACTAATATTTTTTTATATAAAATTAATGATAAAAAATATTGAAAGTATACATATTAATTTGGAAGATAACAAATATCATTATTACTGAAGTGTGTATAGATCCAATCAAATTAAAGACAAAATCTAATTTTATTATTTAAAAAAATTAAAATCTCAATGGGGGTTTCAGCCCTCCATTTGGCCTCACTTGGTTCCGTCCATGGCTCTAAGTGGATCTCGAGACAATTTTATTTATTATGCATTCTGCTATTAATCTTAGGTGTTTGATAAATTAAAAATTAAATATTGAAAATTAATATGTATTAAAAAAATACATATTAATTTGAACGACAACAAATATCATTATTGCTAAAGAGTGTATAAATCCAATAAAATTCAGGATAAAATCTAATTTTATTATTTTAAAAAAATTAAAATCTCAATGTGGGGCTTTAGCCCTCTATTTGGTCTCACTTGGTTCCGTCCGTGCCTCTAAGTGGATCATAGGACAATATTATTTATTGTGCATTTTGCTGTGAATCTTAGGTAGTGTTTGATAAAATTAAAAATTAAATGTTAAAAATTTAATAATTGAATTTTAAATACTGAAAGTTTTAATTGTATAGTTGTTTGGTATGAATTGAAAATTAAGAGCTAAATCTAATCAATATATTTGATAATTATAATTATTGAATAGATATTAAATGAAACTTGTTTTTAGAGGAGAGTTTGTTGATTTATTAAGGGTACATATATAATATTAATAAAAATATTTTAGCATTTTTTGGCTGAACTATTAAGAGATAATTTTAAGTTAAAAATTTTGACTTATTATTTTAAGAGAATTTTGACTGAACTAAACTTTTTTAGTAATAATAAATAAAGTTATCAAATAACTTTTTAAAAAAATAAGTGTTTAAAATTTTAATTTTCTAAATAAAGTTATCGAATAACTTTTTTAAAAAATAAGTTTTTAAAATTTTAATTTTAAATGTTGAATGTTATCAAACCCCCCTTCCTGATTCTCAATGGTTAGAAAAGACAATCACTTGTGTTAACTGTGATGAACCACAAGTTGTATTGGCATGGGTGCTAAAGTTGTGTTGGGTCATCTGTCCGATTCTAATTCAAGATCTGCTAATGATTAGAAGCTATCAAATAAGGAATTGGCACAGAAGTGAATATCTAAAAGTGTTATCAAGATTCAAATCTTACCAATACTAGAAATTCTTCTCCTAAAATCGTACAGATAATAGTGCTAATGTGAAATGGGTATTATAGATAAAAACTGGAATGCATTGTAGACTATGGAAGATCGTTCGTATGGGTACTCCAAACTTGCAATAATAGGCCCCTAACATAGCGTAGACCCGATGATTCTTTCAAACTGCTGTTGAACCCATAACAAGCGCGAAACTATAAATTAATCACCATATTTATTCTCGTGACACCTCATCAACGGTTTTTTCTTTTTAACTTTTTCTTATTATTTATAAATTGTTAGTGTATTGAAATGATACAAGAAAAAGCGATGGGATAACCCAATTGGCAAATTATGTAGCATTACTAAGTTAATATAGGCAGAACTGATAGACAAATAGGTTTGCAATTTTCTAGACTTGGAAGTGGTCATCTCAATTGGAATCCATGCCCCTTATTTACCAATGAAGGTTCAATTAACAAAAAAAAAAAAAAAAAAGAATCACTTAGTAAGAGCAAGAAGATTGAATCTTCTATTTCAATTGCTACAAACTCATCAAAATAAGATAAAAGATACTGGATGTGATAGAAGCATCACTAGTGTACACCTCATATGAATTGCATCCTGTGAGAAAATTCATAAGTGAACAAAATATATGAAATACAAAGTCAGAAATAAAAAATTGTAAATTTTCTATTGAAGGGAATAATTCCAGCAACAACGTGGTCCTTTCTATAGATCCAATATGATTTTTTCACTATATCATCATTCATCTGAAATAATATAGTTAAATCTTTGTCAATGAACAAATAATTGCTGTCAGCATGACTAAACTATCCAATTTTCTGTACAGTGATCAGTCAAAAGTAGTTATCATCTTAGGAGAACCCTTACTGGCTCACGCTGCTTTGACAAAGTCTGGAGGCAAACAAGGAAAATCCAAAGACTAGCATTCTGCAGTGTTGTCTGGAATAGTCAACGGTATCCAATATCCACTGAAGGCTCAAACAATTCCTATCAACTCCTTTAGTTTTTCCATTCCACTGCAGGCATAAGAAACAACATTAAACCATCGAGGATTTTGGACGGGAACAAAATCTCCATCCAATTATCCAAGAAGTCCCACATATTCTAAACTTATTTAATTTTTACAGTAAAATTGCCCAATTTCATTCCCTGATTAATGAATCGTATGATTAAGTTGAGTAACGCTTAAGTTCTAGCAATTTAACTTCAAGAATACAGTGGCAAAAAGCAGAATCAAAGCCAGACACAGAGCATGAGAACACCAAACAACCTCTGGATATAGCAACAGAAGCCCATATTGAGCTCAATGAAATAAATAAGCTACCATACCTCTTTGGAAGGGAAGGCATTATCTCTTCCACAACTTGAACAATAACCAAACCAGCTTCGTCTCTCTCTGAACAATTCCACCTTTCTGCAGTCAAACACAAAAATGAGAAAACTCATTGAATACATATCCCAACAGCAGTAAATAGAGGCACATTAACCAAGAAATTATTTAGTTAATGACCAGCTTTCCCTTACATCTAAGGTGAAAAATGAGTATACAATGAATAATCCTGAAGAGATCAACAAGACCGAAATTGAAAACATACTTGATAACAGATTCTATCCCCCTGGATTTGGCTCTTAAGTGGACAAAAGAAAATAAAATTGCAACACAAAGAGGTGAGGGTCATTAACATTTATCAGTAAGTACCAAAGAAAATTGGTATTACTTAGTATATATATGTACAATATGGAAGATTGTAAGACACTTGTATACAAAATGCTATGTTGATATAGGTTGCGATGTTTTACTTTAATGATGATTGATTTCAATAGGAAATGCTACAGGAATCAACATATTGCAGCATTTATTTTGTGCACATGAAAATCAATAATTGTGATGAGAGACAGAAGGCATAGGCACTCCTGAATTTGACTCACAAGAAGAATAATTTTTGTTTTATTCAATAACAAAGAGAACAAAATAGAATTAAATGTCTCTAAGAAAATGCCAAAGAAGAACTAAAATATATTTAAAAATATATTTTTGTGGGAAATGGCCATTTAAGTGCAATCTGCATTCATAATTCAAAGTAAAATGAGAGCACACTACAGTTGTGGCATAAATAATTTCCCCCAGTAGAAGTTCTGATATATAATAATCTCAGTTTTAAAACAGAATTCTTAAAAAAACCTCTTTCAATACCATTTTTTTCTTGAGTAGAGTATCTGAGATATGAACGATCACTCCAATCTAAGTCTATTCCTTCTTCCTGTGCAAACTTCTCCATGATATTACCAATGAGCTTGCAGGCAACCATACTTGTCTCGTCACAAACTTCCTGGACACCAAGGTATATGTTGGTATGTGAACTTTGCTCATTTGACATAAATTTAACCTCTTCAATGCAACAGCTAGAAGAGAGCAAACCTGAAGTGTGTCCTGAATTTACTTCAGTACTGTGAACAGGTTTGTTCCCCTTTATAGGAATGCTATTTAACCTTCCATTGGAAGAAAGGTGTGGCAAAAAATCATTTTCATTGATTCTTGATGTCCCAAATTTGGCCATACTTTCTGCTTCAAACCAAGTCACATCCACATTAAGCATGTCATCAACATGTCTTTTTTCTTGGAACGGAGGGGCAGCAGAACTTCCCTCAGCGGTAAAAGTCAATACATTGGAATCTCCTGGTACATACTCCCCACAGCTCTCTTCTGGATTATCCAAATCAATAGAATAAGTCCTACTACTGGGAATCTTTCTAGGTTTCAGCTGCTGAACATCATCACTGCTGACACCAGTAGCAGCAACAACATTTTTATCATGATAATTATTATCATCATCAGCACCATCATCACTTTCTTCTAAATCTTCCATGTATGCATCAGTAAAATCCTGATCAAACTCACACTGAGGATGCAAATCCCAAATAATCTGCCTTAGTTGAGCACTTACATTTAAGATGCATTCCACCTCTTCTTCAATTTCCTCTTCCATGAAGCATCTGTTTGGTACATTTCGGGAACTCCTATTAACAATAGCAAGAGCTTTTAATAAAGATTTGGGAATTTTATCCAAATCACTGCATTCAAAAAGATACTCAGTTAACAGCTTCTTCATTGCTGTTCTCAAGGACCTATTTGAGATATTGGAATTTGGGTCTAAAAGACACTGCATGGCCTTCAGCTCTGGTAATCTAACCTTTGTTTTGAGTAACCAAATTGCTTTTAATATCTTATTCTGCAACCTTTTTATTTCGGGTGAGAACTGGTTAAAGTCTTCTACAAAGAAATTTGAATAGCCTGTTGTTAGTTTTAATGATAAACCAGCTACCGCAAGTGCTTTCACTAATGATGCTTGTAGGTCATCTCCTGCACGAAGCTCTGAAAGCATTTTCTGACTAGTTCTCCTTACTTTATAAATCAGCTTATCTCGGCCCCTTTTAAGTTTTTTTCGTTGCAGACGAGGAGTGCCAACTGGGACTCCTCTAAGTTTCTTGCGCATAGCAAGCAGGGTTTCAGAAGACAAATCTTCAAGTTTGTCCACTATTTTAATAGCAGAAACATGATGAGAGTAAAATTTGGGAATCAAACGATTGTATTGGACATTCTGAGGGTCCTTGAGGAGCTGAGATAGCTGAGTAAATATTTCAATTTGCACATTATGATCTTGATCCCCAAGAACTCTTGAAACTGATTCTTTGATCACCTTCTTCATCTTTGGACGAGTTTTCTCAAAGCTGACTGATCCTTTTGTTAATACCATAGCAAGAAGTAAAAGGCCCTTATTTGTGAAAGCATCAAGGGATGATAGAAGCAGACATTTCAGATTGGATCTGCTGAACATTTGTTTATTCTCTTGAAAAATATCATGGCCACTTTCACCATTATGTGCTCCCAAAGCTTCTACAACATGATTTTTTGCTATCTCACAGAATACCTGCAGAACAGGAAGAAGAAAAAGGTGAATTTCAAGCAGTGAAGGACCTAACACTAGAAAGCTACAATAAAAAATTATATACGTCCAAGCTTACGGTTATTAGTCAAGATTATATGCAATTAAGTTAATTAGTCACCATTCAATACAATTTAAAGTGCATTTATCAAAATTCTAAAGCTTATATAATGTACAAAACATGCAAACCATGCTACCTTTAAGTGCCCTTTGGGCTGAGGTTCCAATAACACCTAGGAAACTGAAAAACAGCCATGTTTGGAAACCAATAAATATACTTTCACTCTGTTGTCCATCACATTTCTATTTCTATTACTTCCTTTCAACTATGTTGACAATCACATTCATATAAACTTTAGAAAACATTTGCATACCTATATACGTTGTATTTACTTAGAGCTTCTTTTATTTTTAGTTCAAATGTGTACTTTAACCCTAGAACTGAAGGACACAGACACGAACACTAATAAAAGGACAACAACTTATCCTAATTTTTATGTAGGACAGCGTTAAGCTAGGCTATGAACAGTGTCCGTAAACAGTGCTTGGTAAAGTGTCCTTGATCTTGCTCTTTATGATAGATTTTAAGCTTTTAATTCAGGGCTGAGTTTTTTCAAGCCGGAAAGAAATGATGGAATATGGCAACATTTTTACAAACAATGTGTCAAAAAGGGTTCTAATGGACACACACTTATTTGGAACATGTTGGATGACAAGGAGGCTGATGTTGATTGGTAAGTTTATTAAATTTTAGTAGTCTTGTGCAGAAATCTAACAAAGGTATTATTGTAATTTTATGTTCTTCTAGGAGAAGTTGTCCTTATAATTTTAGGAGTCTTTAATTTTATTATCAAGGCTTATTCTAAATCTTTGTTGGTTTAGGATAGTATCAGCGCTATATAAATTTAAATTCTTAAATGATAAGTCTTGTTTTATGTACTCAAAACCCTTAAAGAACTAGAATAAGTCTAAGTCTTGTAGTTTTCCTATAAATATCTAAGCCTGAAATGAGTTTTAACAGTTTTAATCAATACAAGTTTTCCTGAAATTATTGCTCTATAATCGTGTGACTCAATTCAAATCCCTTGGATGTGACTCCTTTGGGACCTTGGGTGTGACTCCCAAATCCCACAGATTTCTACCTACTATTTCTCCTATTATTCGCTGCCACATACACTGTTTGTCAAAACTTTTCACATTACTGATCACAGACACTGTTTATAGCCCAGCTACAAGCTGTTCTACATCAGTTTGGCGTCAGAGCTTCAAGATCCTTGAAGTTTGTAGCTAAATTTTAAACAATAATGGTGACAAACGCGGAGTTAAGTTCAAACTTTGAATCTTTTCAACAAAAGTTCAAGCTCATGAAGCAAGCTTCACTAACTTGAGCAATGGCCTACATAATGGTTTGAACTTGTTGGATGCTAGGATGAAAACAATGAATGAGATGTGAGAGAATTAGTTAACAGATTTCCTGCAAACTTTGGAAATCAAACAACTAAAGTAGTGAATAATCAAACTCCCCCACAAGCACCGGCTGCAAGAGAACAACTTCAACCAATGAACCAAAACCAACAAGGATATATAATAAGATTCAATAATAAAATTAGAGACTCTGTTCTCCTAGAAAAACAAAAAATTATGATAATATCCTGCATAAGACTGCTAACATTAATAAACTTCCCAATCAACCTCAGCCTCCTGCATAAGACTGATAACATTAATAACATCCTGCATAAGATTGCTAACATTAATAAACTTCCCAATCAACCTCAGCCTCCTTATAATCCAACATGTTCCAAACAAGTGCTTGTGTATTAGAACTGTTTTTGGCACATCATTGTAAACATGTTGCCATACTCCATCAAATTTTCATCCAAATTTTTAGAATTGCCATTTAAATGCATCTATCCTCTTTTATCCTATTCAATTTTTTTCTAATCAATCAGCAAATATTTTAACACCACTTCAAATACTCAGAAGTGGGTTCTAGCACGTATATTAATGAATCACGAGTAATGACACCAAATTTCCAATATGTTATTTGAATCTTCTACTTTAAAATTCAATCTCATGATATATTTTTTTTTTTTCCGTTTGGATGCAAGTGTGCGTGCACAATTTAGATTTTCTAAGCTCAAATCATGATGGACAAAGGCATAGGTGGCAATGTACGAATTAGTGGAGGAAACTATAATAATCAAAGACCCTTAGCAGACGGGAAAATTTTAAACTCTATCATTCAACATATTTTGCATGAAATAACCAGCCAAAACAGGGCTAGAGTATGTCACACATTTTTTAAAGCAGGAAATGAACCACTAATTGGCATTCAAACAATAAGACAAAGATGTGTAAGAAACTATAAACTGTCAAAAGGTGTCGTTTTTGTAATAAAATGAGTAGAATGTTGCCTTTAAATTATAATGTGTTACGAAGTTTTCACAATATCATGTCATATGAGTAAAATGAATCATTATATAATAGAATATTTGTTTTGGAATATAGGTACAAGAACAGAAGAAAATGTGAGAAAGGTGTGAAATTTTATAGCACAGTGGCCATAAAATGATACAAGAAAGGTGTTGTTTTCCTCTACATAAAGGAGAGAATAACCTGCATTAAAGTCTTCTGCAGTTACAAATATTATTTTGATATCAATTTAAGAAATACTTTTTTATAAAATTTTTCTTTATATTTAGGCTCAAATAGAATCCAATGCTTGAGCTCAAAGTATTGAATGCTGCTTGAGCTTGATAGCTTATAATTAAAAATCATAAACAATAAAGTTAAAAATTCAATTTGGACTTAAACTTAGTTAAAACAGAAAGAACCAAGCCTAAACACCTTCACACTCAGCCTGGTTTCGTTTGTTCATTATATGAAAACAACTATACCATCATACGATCAAACTTAACTATGATATCATGGATGACTAGGACTGCAAATAAACCATGCAATTCATAAACGACTCAGTAACTCAGGACAATAATGACTTATTATTTAGATTCATGAACAGTTTGTTTAAGCTCAATTACCAATATTTTTAAATTTATATAATACATATATAATATAACACTTAGAATCATATATTTTATTATACAAATAATTAAAAAAAAGATAAATACTAGTTAATATACTAAAATATATAAAACAAATGTTATAATTTTAATAACTTTATGAGAAATTCGTAGTTATTAAAGGCGCAAAGCGCATCAAGGTGACTTGTGGAAGAGACCAGTAGGTTTGGAAAGCCTATCAATCCATCCTAATTAACTTATGGTATTTCTGACTAGAGAGAGCACTAAGATCGATAAAACTTATAACATAACACATGTATAAAATCATAAATTAGACATCAACGTTTTTTAATTGTAAAATAAAATACATACATAAACATAAACTCACTTCGCATATTTCTAAATCCAACATGAAAACTAAAAAGGCAGTACATGTAAAGAGCAATATGTTAATGCATAAAAAACAGAATAAGATACATATAAAGAACAGTATATTAAGGCAATACATCAATTTATCAATACATGTCAAAACAATAACTAAATCAGTTTTTAAAAAATTAAGATTGTGGCACAAAAAATTGAGCAAAGCAAGTACAAAAAATCAACCAGCCACCCATGGAAATTCCGCTTAACAATATTCTATTTAAGGCCAAAAAAAATCAAATCAGCAGCAAAAAAAAAAAAAAAAACATAAATATAAAATAAAAAATAACAGCAGTTCTGTTCAGCTACCAAAACAAAGGCAAAACAGCAGTTCAAAATAACAAGAGGAAAAAAAACATACAAAAGAGAAAAGAAGAAAAAAAAAAAAAAGAGATAGGGCAAGAGATACAAAAAAAGGAAATTAAAAAAAGGAAAAAAATTCAGCGTAACAACAACACAATCAACATGAGATATGGAGGAGAATGGAAGAGAAAGAAAGAGAAAGAGCTGTATGCCTGCTATGTGTTTGTAGAGGTAGAGGCAGAGGCCAAGAGAGAGAGCTACAGCTACTTGAATCTCTTCCCTTTTTTTTTTTTTTTTTTTTTTTTTGACTTGTAAAAACCCGAATTTAATATTCTTTTGATTGCTTGAAGTAATAAGGTCTAATATTAGTGAGGCCCAACTCACTATCAATAGCCCGATTTTAATTATAGTGGAAAACAAAATTTAGGTCCAACTTCACTAAGGCAAGCCCTTTTTGCTCCTCACTGCCTCCTCTGAGGCGTGTGCCTTAGAGAAGTTGCTCATCTCTAAGGCTTGAAGCACAGAGGCTTGAGCCTTGTGCGCCTTGCCTGAGGAGTTGTAATTATGGAAAATTTTTCATTACAATTTAATATTATGAGGAAAGATATAGGCTCCATTAGACTCATGAACCATAAACCACATATGGACATAATTGTATTTGGCTTGGTTCGGCTCGTTTAATAAATGAACCAAGTTCAAACCTAAATTTTAGACTTGTTTAGTAAATGAACCAACCTTGAAATAGTCCAAGTTTGACTCGAAGCGGTTCATTTGCACCCTATGGATGACCAAAGAACTAATATCATGGAACTATAAAAATTTTTGCATGGATGAACTTTATCATTTACATCATTATTCCAATCAAGCAGAAGTTAGATTCACAAAACATATAAAAAGAACAATTAAGAAAATTTGCCAAAGCCATTTTTACTTAATCATTATATTGTGTTAATTGCACATCAACATTCAGACTTCATGCATTTAACATCTATCAAAAATAAAAAATAAATCAGCCCAGAGAAAATAACTTACATCATCTTTCCTAAGAAGCGACTCAGGTAACGACCTGTACAAACCAAAGTACCCGTCAATTACTACAATAATCATAGTTTACTGAAGGAAAAACCACTCACCTTTGTTTCAAAAACTTCTTTTTTGATTTAGAAACATGGAGTCCCATCAACCACCTGCATAGAAACAACTATTTTAAATTATCAAAAATAAGCCTCCAAAAGTTTTTCAAGAAAAAAAAACAAAAAGATAGACTTTTGCACTTTATAGTAACAAAATTAAACTTCTAAACTTACGTTTTCAAAACTAAGTAATATGATAACTAGCATATTGACTAAACCAATGGTCAAAAATCAAAGACAGAACGAAAAGAGACCTTCTTTTGAGTTGAAGCAACTTGTCTTGGTGCTGAAGATGTGCCACTATCGATTCGCAGTCCGTTCGATGAAGTCTTAATTTGGCATCCATGTGTGTAAAATTAGGGTTTCGCTGCTGATATTTACAATAACTTGAGAGGATTTTTGGGTTTATAAATTAAAGGCTGATTTGAGCTTAAGGGTTTAAGAAGCTTGATGTCGGCTCCGCAGCTGTATCGATGTATACTAATAAAAGCCAAAAGTCGGCAAGCAGCAAAATTTCTTCCAATTTGCAAGTGATTTGGCAATTTCATGAAATTGGGGGTAATTTTAGCTATTTGCGTTCAATTGGAGGGCTAGATCTGTCCATGTTGTTTGATGAAATGTCTGTACTGCCCTTTGGCCCAGGGAAAAACGACGTCGTTTTCTGGGGCCGGGGGGGGGGGGGGGGGGGGGGGTGTGTTTTGGAACAAAACAAACGAGGGGGGGAAGGGGGTGAAAAATGAACAGAAAAATTTTAGCGACAAAAA
>CATIWR010102343.1:0-46193 GCA_949677035.1 Omphalea diandra | reverse complement strand
TATAACATGCACATAACATAAGATAATTTTCCATGCAGCTATATAAACACTACATATATGTTCAAGTGTCTCAAATATAACGGTGCAAGTGTCATTGTCATGCTTCTACAAATCGCATGACTAAATGATCATTTATCCAATGCATATGTTCATGTGAGATTTCATATCATTTATGCAATGAATATGTTCATGTGATAATGCCAATGAATGTGGATAGGGGTGTTACACAAAGAGTTAGTTATACCCATCACACTAGTCCCTTTTATAAAGCTAATCGAAGGACTAGTCAGCATGTCCATGAACTTCCTGCACAATTTCATCAAAATGAGGTAGGTAATAACTGGTTACATACTTTGGATCCCTCTTGACTTAAACAAATTAATTCTCCTAAAAATAGACATATACTTGGTCTTTGAAGATATTTGAGTATTGTAAGTACATTATGCTTATTATAAGGGAGTAACTAGTAACCCTATAGCATGGCTGGCTACATTGAGAAATGAGAAATGTAATTTAATTCTAAGACAAGTATTTTCAAACACCAATATTTTTATTTATTATATCTATACAATAGAAAGAATCATAATAGATTTTAAGTTTTTAGAAACTCATTCTTAAATTTTTGAAATAAATTAAAATACAAAATGTGAAAACAAAATTAAAATTCTATTTTATTTTTATTTTATTATACCAAATATTCTCTTAGGGTATATTTAAATGACATAATTAACTTTAAAGAATTAGAATTGAACTGCAGAATTGTAAGTTTATTGTTTGAATAATCCATTTAGAATTAGAATCATAATTATATATTAACTCTTTAGAATTCAACACATTAAGTTCAGTCCATATTTAGGTTCTTAACCTAATAAATAAGAATTAAAATTTTAAACCACAGAAAAATTATAAGCAATAACTAAGGGTAGACATTCAAATCGAATTGAATTGAATTTAATTAAATCAAATAATCAAATCAAATCAAATTGAACCCAACTGAATCAAAAAATCAAATTTTTTAAAATGGAAATTGAATTGAACTTAATTAATTTATAAATAAAATCAAATTGATTCGGTTCGATTTAATTATGATTTAGTTTGATTTGGATTAAATTTAAAAAAAATAATTTGAAAATTTTGTTTAACAAAAACAATTATTCTTATAATATATATTTTAAAAATTTCAATACAAATACTATATTTGAGTAGATTTTTAATATATTTCAATATAAATAACAGAGTTTAACTAGAGTTAAACCATCTTGATTTGATTTAATATAGGTTTAACCTATTTTTGTTTGATTTTGAATAAATTCAATTTGATTCAATTTAATCAAAAAATTTTACTTAAAATCGAATCAAACTAAATTTATCAATTTTTTTTAAAAAGAAATCGAACTAAATCAAATCTATATGTAAACTGAACAAAATTAAAAAAAGTTCATTAATTATTTTTATATTGCAAAATATTGGAGTAATATTTTACACAAACAAATTGAATTAATTTTACATAAATCACTTTCCTAAATTGTAATTTTTAAAAAATTAATCTAATTCTCACCAAAATTATTAAGATTATTAATTTGAGTTTAATTATTTAAAGTTAAAATATTTTTTACATATTTTTACCTCTTTATATATTTTATAATTAAATTATATTTTTATATTTTAATATATTTTGTTATTTTTATATGTTGACAATTAAATTAGATTTTATAAATTTAAACATTAAAATTATCATTATAATTTCAATTATGTAATTTTTCAATTCAGATGCTAGAACTGAAATTTAAATTCTAATTCTAATTATATTAATTTATAATCCAAATATTAGAATTATAATTTAAGTTGAAATTCAATTCTAATAGAATTGAAATTTAAATTACAATTATGAATTTTAATTTTAATCATCGCTAAGTGAATTCATGATTTTTCCTTTTATATATTAGAAATATGTAAAGAGAATGAGATCATATTTAAACTTCTTATCTGCTGTGTTATAAATTAGATATTCTATCACTAAACTATTAGACTCATCATTAAATTGACTAAAAAGTTAACATAAATGAATGAAATAAACTTTTATTAAATTATAATAAACTTTTATTATTATAATACACTAAACACCAATTGATGACTAATTTAAGATTAAATTGCCATATTACTTCACAAACATTTGACATCATGGCTAATGAAAAATAAAATAATGAAACTAGAAAAGTACGGAGTCTTTAAAACTGTAACTTCCCAAAATTAAAGGTTTTATTTTTTTTTAATTAATTACATACAATAAGAAAGAAATAAGTTAGAATCAAATTCATATTAATCAATAATCTGTGCTTTATGCAATTATAATTAACATATTACATAAAATATTTTTAAAATTATTATTAAAATAAAAAATTCATATAAAATATGTGAATAAATAAATAATTTTATTTTTAAAATAATAAATATATGAAAGCTATTTTTTTATTTTTATATTTTTAATTGTCTATTTTACAGTTTCTTTATATAATTTTTATTTTTATTTATAATTATTTTAAATTAAAAATTATATAAATATCTTAATCACTTATGTCAAATTATTAGTTTGATAATATTAAATTTTTATCTCAAATAATAATTAACTAACAAATGAAAATCATTCAATTAAATTGAATTTAAAACTAAAATTAATTATATATCCTAGTCGTCTAAAATTAATTATATATCAGAGTCTTGATAATAAATTTAATATTATTTTTATTAAATAATTAGTTAATTAATTGAATGATTAAAATTAATATATAAATAATAATTAAATTTTAATTATTATTTCAAAAAAATAATTATCAAGTAAATAAATAATAAAATAAAATTACCAAGAAAAAATAATTATAAAAAGTTTACTAAAGCCTATGGCCAAGGAATACCTCAAAGTATTCTAATCGAATTCAATCATACTTAAACATTTTTTTTAAGTATGTATTCTAATCTAATTCAATCATACTTAACATTTTTTACATATGGCCAACTTGACTGTCTGTTCAAGACTAATGATTCATAAAAAATTGATTATTTAACTTAGTATCTCAGTATTGGCAGTTTCATAAGCTTGATTTTTCTAACATTCATCTCCTAATTTCAAGATTTTTCTAGGTCTAAAAGCTCAGTAGATGCAATTACAAATTATTCCAGTTTAGAATTATTCAAGAATAGCCTTCAAAGTATTGATCACAAATGGCATAGATGTTTTATAATGCCAAGTGTAAAGGAGGAGCACCCACATAAAATATGAAGAAAAAAGCAAACTTGATTACTTAAAGAAAATGTTTGCAAGATTAGGACTCGCTAAGGGATACAATTAGAACTTATGCTTACTCCTCTGTCTCATCCACTTCCTCTCCTCCTCCTCCTCCTCCTCCTCCTTCTTTTTCTTTATTCTTACTAGGGAGGATGTCATTTACAAAGCTAAAGTTTAGCTTAGAATGAGCCTTGACTAGCTCTCACCTTATTTTAGCATTATAACCAAAGCAAATCCTGTCTCTTTGTTCGTCAAAGAATGAGCTTCTTCCTCTTTTTGTTATCATTGCTTCACCTCTTGCTCTAACCCGACATTCCTCTTTGACATCCCCTTCCAAATCGGAGACTCTCCCTTAGAGCTCAAAAGTCCCTTACCTCATAAGCCTTCAGTGCTTCCTGAGTGGAATTTAATAGGTTCACCCCATCAACCAACTGTTAAAGGGTATCTTGGTGATCCTTGGTTAGTGCAACCAGCTTATCACATGCTTTGATCAATTGGTGCTCTAGCTCGGGAATATTCTTGGTCTCCTTCTTAGAGACCTTCAGTCATTGGCTCAAGACTGCTTATACAAAATAAGCAAGGCAAATTAATTTTAGCCTATTGGTAAAAAAATTCAAATTTTTGTGCATTTTAGCCATTATTTTCAATCCTTTAAATTTGACAAATTTAAACAAATTTATAGACTTCTTGGCAATTATGTCCAATTTGTAATTTTGGTCAAAATTAAATAACTTGTCTCATGACATGGATAACATATTAGATTGGATTTTAAAACTCATGATAATCAAGGTGACAAAAAACTTAAAATCCAATTCAATATGTCGCCCACATTATGGGACAAGCCATTTAATTTTGATAAAAATTACAAATTATACATAATTACCAAAAAGTTTATAAATTTGGCTAAATTTGTTAAAATGTAAAAGATTAAATATAATGGTAAAAAATAAATTTGAATTTTTTGACCAATAAGCTATTAATATTTTTTAACTTATCTTATTTTTTATCTTCAAAGTGGCTTAGTGACTTCACCTAAAGGCTATGCATTTTTGCTTAGTTGTAAGCTAACTATCTACAAGGTGTTCAAACCATTCCTTATCCTTAGAAAGGACTGCTGACCATGGGATGGCTCAGAAAGCACTCCTCGTACTTGTTCTACATGAACTCCCGAAGGTCAGCGCACTAGCACAAATTCCTAAGAAGTATAAAGAGCTCCTCATTGTAGTCGATCTCCATGGTCTCCACTCTAGCCTTTTTCGAAGGCAACACCTCAGAGGCTACTTGCTTATTCGCCTAGTCAACAGGGATAGGATCAAAGGTAGGCTCAAATGTCTCTCAAGTTAGAGATTCGAGCACTTATGTCTCCCCAATCACCCATTTAAAGGAAACAACCTTTTTCACCCATATCCTGTGTTTCTTCGTGGCCTGAACCACTTTTGACCCAGACATTTCTTCTTAGATGGCCTGGAAGTCTATCTTTGCAAATTAGTAGGACATTAATACCATTAGTAAACACAGTGTCAAGAAAACTAAAAAGGAAAAAGTACCAATGAGCTCGACAATCAAATAATGTTTGTAAGTAAGTTTCATAACATCTATTAGGTCTTCAGTCTTCGCTTTGAGCCTTTTGTCCATCTTTTTCTTCTATTTAAAGACTTGGACAGTTACGTTCCTTTCATCCTTAATTGTCTACCTTGAAGGGAAGAATATGTCCTTAGTACAAGCAACTACGAAGTACTTGTGCTTCCATCCTTCGTTAGAAGAAGGATAGTGGTTAAAGAGCCTTGTGCCAGGCCTCGAAGACATGTGATAATGGTCCTCGCTTGAGCGGTCTAAAATAGTGGAGATATGTTTCACCACGCCTATTGTGAGAGGATAACCCTCATCCTGAGCTAGCAAATACATCCTCACTAAGATTTTGAGACCATTTGGGCTAATTTATTAAGTTGTTAGCCTGTGAGCCACAAAAATGTGTTGAAAAGGTAGTAGTATAAGTAGTCGAATGCTAGCTTTTAAATTCTCCTCGTGCAACATGAATTAGTGGGCCAGTAACTTGAAAAACACTTTAATTTATAGGCCCAACACATGCAGCCTGTACTCATAACGCCCCAAATTTATAAATTATATTTTATTTTGGTTTGAATATTTGAGTTATTAAAAAATATATTTATTAATAATTTATTCGAATTAAAATTTTACTTTAGATATTTAAACAATATGAGGGTATTTGATACATGTACATGTAATTAATATTATGGTTAATATAATTTTAAGAAGAGTAAAATATTTTAAATGTTGATTTAATTCATTTAAGTACATGTAATTATAATATCATATTTTTATTTCGAAGTTGAAATTTGATCATGTTGAATATGTGAAAATTTTATAAAGATAATAATAATGATAATTATTATTATTATTATTATTATTATTATTATTTTAAGTGAGTTTCAATATTAAATTATGCATAATTTATTTTTAATGAGATTTTATTCATATAGAGTTAGTAATAATAAAGTATTTTAAATTAGAAGTCAAATACTAAAAATAGCATTCAGGAAGAAAATTATTTTAGTTCATGTAAAAATGTAGTTTAAATTATTTTTAGGAGTTTGAATTATGTGTATTTATATAATAAATATCATATAAAAAAAAAGAGGAAGTTTATGGTTGTGATTGATCCACATGGAACCAATCACAAAAAAAAAAAAAAAAAAAGCAGCCTATATAGGAAACAAGAAAGATGAAAAGAAAGGAAATAAGGGAAGAGAAGAAAGAAAGAAAGGGAAAGAAAAAGAGGAAGAGAGAAAGAGGGAGAGGGAAAGGGAGGAGAAGAGAAGAGAAGAAGCTACCCACCACCACTGGCCAATCGACCACCCCTAATTTAGATAGAGCCTCCGGCAACGACAACAATGAAAACAATAGCAAAAATGGCAAAACAAGGTGAAAAATGTCAAGGAGCAATATCTCTTCAATGTAACTCCAGCTTTCCACAAACACCTAATTTGTCCACAATGGATGTTAGATAGTGACGCATCAACTAGTCAAATTTTCATTCAAAGATAAATTTTGAGCGATTTCAGACAAACAGTAGCTCATATGACGATATCGTAAGTTTCTATGAGCTCCTAGGAAGACAATCTATGAAATGACTTTAGTTGTTTTCTCAACAGTCTCCAGTGATGAACTCCGACCACTGTAGGTGGCATCTCCAGTGAGGTTTAGGAGGCGAATCTAGATAGAACATGCTTCTCTTTGTCTTGATCACGTTGGTGTAATTTTCACAAATAATATATATCCTAGTAAGATTTTATGAATTTTTATCTATTTTTCGATAAATATGATTTGGGTCCAAAATTTTGAAATTAATGTTTATTGGACATTTGATGATATGGAAATAAAGTAGATAGATATATAATGATGTTAATTAGTTAGTAAATGGAAGGATTGAGTTTTAATGGTAATTTTTTATTAAATTATGAATACTAATGAAGTTTTATTTTAATTAAAGAAATTAATTGGGATTAGTATAATTATTACTGAATATGAAATTAATAACATATATTATGGAATTAATGGAATAATATTATGAGGGTAGCTAAGTTTGTAACACCCATTTTCATTTATTAAGCATGACATTAATGTCCAAGTATCCATATGTATATCATTCATACACAACCAAACAGGCTTTTAATGTACACATATGTTAACCCATTTAACATTGATAACCTTAAGTTGATCCTTATTGAGGTATATGTACATGATGCAAGGAAAGAGAGAGTGTGGAAATCCAACCGATAACTTGTGCTTCATGTGTCTATATGGAGAACTTTATGCTCCAAAGTGCCCAAACCTTAGGCTTCACTATCTAAAAAATAATTGTGATTTGGTGAGTCGGGACTCAGTAAATAATAATAATAATAATAATAATAATAATAATAATAATAATAATAAGATTCTAAGGATACAATCAATAATCAATTATTAAGATACATTATAAGTACAGGTATTAATTTATGTAAAGTGCAAATGCAACAGATTATTTAATTTTATTGTGACCTTGCAAGGCAAACACCATGTGATTCAAGTGACATTTGATTTTGTTGGCCAGCATATAACATATGGTTCATTTAATCAATAATAAGTACCATAGTAAGACATATTAGTCCCTTTTCCAAGTGTTTTGCAAGTATTTGATAGGCCAGCTACAACATCATTTTAGTTTCATATGTAAGTGTTCAATAACACAACCATATCATAAAATCATCACAAATACACATTAGAATCTAATTATGTCTTTTACTCACCTTTGATGGAACCAACCTCTATGGTACATTTGAACCTCTCTCTTGGGCTTTCTCAATATATTGAGATATTAAAATTTAAGACATACATCATTATAAAATTTAAAAATGAGTTTTGCATGCATGGTATGCAAATATGATCATGTTATATGCAAGTGGGCCAAGTATTTAAGCTTATTATTCTTATATGGTAACCTAACCTTGTCGCACTCTTATAATAATAATTCTAAATATATATACACCACACCCAAATAAGTTGATTATTTTTCTACAAAAACTAGACACATATTGATACAAGATAGTTTAAATTTAGGTCAATATAAGGCCTATAGAAAATGTGTTGAATTTTTGAATTTTGTCTTGTTTCAATATGATTACAATCTGAGTAGGCCTTACATTCCTAACCTTATCTCAAATTGTACAAATCCAATTACAAAAATTATTTACCATCAGCTACATTAAACATAAAATAACATTTTTAATGTTTTACATATTGTAAATTCAGTTTATAAGGTCACCAAACTAAATAGTCAATATCAGCATGAGCAAGTTTTAGTATGTTAAGAATTGATCGTGATGAAGGAGCAAAATCTCCTTACCCACACTATATTTGGCAAAAACATTTTACAACAATGTATATGATACATATATCTACAACTTTTATGTTTTACACATCACCAAATTCCAATTCTATGGCCATCAAATTCTTGGAAAACATAATCAAGAGATGAAATAGGTTTCATCAGGTTCAGGATCAGTCACAATAAAAAAAATATATCTCATTCCACACAACAAATTAAGCAAAACTATTTTATAAGTATTTAGAGGGGTTATGTACCTATAAGTTTCATATTTTTCACTTTGTCTAAATCAGCTTATAAAATACATCAAAATGTATAACCAGATTGAGGAGATGTTGACAGGTTATGAATCAGCCCTAATAAAGGAGTCATATCTCTTTACACACATCATATTAAGAAAAAATGATTTACATTCATTTAGATGAGGCATAAACCTACAAGTTTCATATTTTACAGTTTCTCTAATTTCTCTTCTAGTGTTATGAAATTGAGGGTGCAACAATATACTCTAACAACAAAACTAACACAATTAGCTCTTGTTTTTTTTTTTTTGAGCTTCAACCTCCATACATGAGTTATAAAATGCCATCATTTATGATATTATAACATGCACACTATATGTGATAATTTACCATACAATGATGCAAACCTCACATCTATGCTCAAGTGCCCTAAATGCAATGGTACAATTGTCATTGTCATACTTATCAAATTCACATATCTAAATGATTGTTTATCCAATGTGCATGTTCATATGGGATTGCAAATCCTTTATGAAATTAATATGTTTATGTGATAATACTAATGAATGAGGATAAAGATGTTACAAAGTTAGTTCAAGATTGAAATATGGTTTGAGACAATTTATTAAATTGGAGGATTTAATTAGATTTAAAGAGATTAATAATAATTAATAATGATTATGGGTGGTATTTAAGGATATTGTGATCAAAATAGAATTTTAGAATTAAGTGACAAATATTGAAGATTAATTAAAATTAAATTGTATTATGAGATTTAATTACAATGATTAAAGAAATTAATGAAAGTAAGTTTATTTAATATAATTCATGAGAGTTAATATTAAAAATTGGAGATTTGTTTGAGAATTATGAATAAGATAATGGATTGAGAATTTTAGATATTTATTTTCAATTTGATGAAACTATGGACTATTGATGTGGAGAACATATTTGACGATTGCAGGCTTCGAATGGGCATTTTGTGTGTTGTGATTTCTTACAGGGATTAGACTCATTTTATGAGAAAAATAATTCAATTTATAGGAGAGATTCTACTGATTTTTTAGTAAATTAATTAATTTTAAACAAAATGATAAGTGAATAGAATTATTAGAAATGATATTAGAATTAGATAAGAATTATAATATGGTAGATAGAAGTGATTTCTAAATTATGTTTATATATATTATTATAGGGATATGAATAGAGAAATTACATGGAAATAGAAATTAGCTAGCAAAGTGAGAGATAGTAGATTTTAGCCATTCATTCCAAATGAGTAGATAAATTTGAATATGTATTTTTATTTAGTTATTATTTATATATGTTGGAAATTGATTTTTGATTTAAATATAATTTTTAAGAATTGTTTTATGAAATGATTTTTTAATATTAAATTTTGATGAGTATTATTATATTTTGGATTGATTTCAATTAAAAGATTATCTTCTAGATTTATTTGTGAAGTGATAGTTTCAATTTTAAATTCTAGAGATTGGATAAATTTATCATATTGTAGAATTTGATTTTTATTATTTTTATGTATGATTTTGAGATTTATTTCTCTTAAAATAATTTTTTTAAATATGAAAATTTGAATTGAAATCATATTCTATTAAAATTGAAAATGATATGGATATTTTGGATTCATCAATATAAGTATATTGTATTATAATTTTGAGTTAGAAGATTAATTTACATTTTATTTTATGAAATGAATAATTTTATAGTTGGATAAATGAGTATGCACTCAGTTATGTTTTTTATGCATCACACCTTAGACGTCAAATAATACACAGACATATACAATTATGTTTTCATTAGCACTATGTATACACATACTCTTGGAGCATATAATAGGTGGTTGCCTATTGGAGACATTATGTCTGCATGTGTATGACTGGTATTTTTGCTTTGGGCCGCAAGTAGATGTCTTCACTACTTGCCAGTATCGATACATTGCATAGTTAAATGCGTATATGATTTCGTTAATGTATTTATTGATTTTACGATTTATTAAGGATTTTAACTAATTTGTTTTAGATACGGAAATTTGTAGGATTGATAAAGTTTTATAAATTATCTTTTGTCCAATAAGATAATTATTTTATGATTACTTTGAAATTTTGGAAAGATATTGATAAGTATGTTATTTTGAAGAAATTTGAAATTGATTTTTTTTTTGTTACTTATACAGTTTAATAGTATTTCTATTTTCATAAAAATATCTGATTAAAAGTTTGATTTATATATATTTAGTAATAAATTCTTTATTATTACTTATCCACTCATTGAGTTTTAAACTCATTATTTTTACTCACAAGTTTATAAAGGAAAAATTAAGAATAAAGAGCAATTAAGACTTGGTATTACTAGACTCTATGATCTGGGTTAAAGAAAGATTAAATAGGATAAAAAGAGGTCTTAAGTTCAAGGCGTTATAGTAAATTTTTAATAGCGCCCACTCGGTCATCCTGCTTGGTATCTTTACGACCCAAGGGTTAGTCCTTTAGACCTTGAGGGCATTAGTTGAGCCTCCACCTCCACCTCCACCTCCACCAGCTCCACATTTTCCACCTCTTATTTGTTCAAGTCTGCCTATCCCCCAATAACTTGCCCAATTGAGCTAGCTTGTTCCTAGCCCTTTGTTCACTCAAGGCTATTTCTTCTTCTTCCTCTTTCTCATCATTAAACTCTAACTAAACATTTTTCTCCTCAGTCACCTCAATTATTTCTCCCTAGTTTTTACCATTTTTTATGGGTATATTCATAACTTCCTCCATATGCAAATATGTAAAAGTAGTCTCATTTACAATAAAAGAAGAAGAAGGAGAAATGTCATCCATAATGTCCATTTTTCAATTTTTAACCAATTTTACAAACAAAAAGGAAGAAAAACAAAAAGGAAGAAAAGAAAAAAAAGAAGAAGTAGCAAATCTCACCTCTTGATGTAAACCGAAGTCTTGTACCGAGTGGGAGATGAGACAACCTAAGAGGAAGGATGAATTGGGCTGTAAATAAATACAAAAGCAGTCGAAGCAAACACAGAGATTTTTTATAGTGGTTTGGCAACGTGCCTACTCCACTTCCTAAGTTTTCATTTAGGCTTTTCTATTTATTTTCCAGGCTCAGGAATAACTTTTCCCTTTTTAAGGCTCAAGGACAACCTTCCCTTTTACAAGCTTAAGAAGAACCTTTCCCTTTTAGAGGCTCAAAGACAACCTTTCCCTTGGTTTTTTTTAGGCATAATACCAACCTTTACAATCACTAGCAAGGATAGATCTAAGCAGTGTCAATTCCTTTCAAATCATGCAGCAAAGACACTATTAATACTTAAGAAAACCTACTCTCAAAAAGAGTAACAAAGTAATCTCACTCTACCCAAAAATATAAACAACACCCAAAAAGGTTTGCATAAAGACTTGCTAAAAGTTTTCAAAAATGATTACAAGTATTCTTCAAAGTCTCTTGTTTATTCTAGTCTTCAAAAAGACCCTTATATAGCTAAGCTCCAAAACTAGCTATTGGAACAAATGATGTTAAATCTGACAGTTTTTTTACAAAACTAGTAGTTAGAAGAGACAACACTCGTTGTTCTTCATCAACCCCAGTTGAACTTGTAACAGTTACTTCCAATGCTTGTTAATCATCATTCAATGCTCATTGGCTTTCACTTTAATGCTTGTTGCAGCAAGAATAATGTCTATTATTCATTTCTAGAAAGCTTGAACTTTGTGCTCTATTTTTCAAACTTTGCACAGTTGCTTTTCACACCCGTTAAGCAATTCGCAATGCCCATTGGAAACTCCTTCAATGTCTATTAAGAAGGGTCAATATTTGTTTCGAGTTTTAGAAGCTTTTGCTCAAGCTTAGACATTTTTTCTATGTTTATTGCAAATATGCAATGCTTGTTGCTAGGCCAGACCCACGCCCATTATGAAACTTCAACGCCCGTGGTGAAGACCAACACAGTTCAACTTATAGCACTTTTCCAATACCTGCTGCAAAGGTATAATGCCCGTTACGAGGTCCATAAGACTTTGGCTATTTGCAACATTCATTCAACGTCCATTGTTCATCCTTTAATGTTCGTTGAATGGTTCAATGCCCATTAAACTTGCACAATGCCCATTGAACTTTTTTTGGCCCTTTAACATTTATCGAGTCTTAAGGTCACATGTTCTTCAAACATTCTACTCATAGTATTCACAACAAGTTCCCCCTTTAATGTTTGTTAGGTTTGTTCAAAATCATCTAAAAACACTAAAGTATAAACATTGAAACTTCTCTTAGTTTTATTACAGTTTTGTTATCATTCAAAGTAGATAAGTGAGTCCAATGCCTCAAAGTCACATGTTCTCCAAATATTCTCCTCTAACATTTATAATAGAAATCACAGTGAAAGAAGGAAAGAGGAAATTTTCAGTATTGAAGATGTGGTCTCATAAAAAAAAAATGCAAATAAGGATCTATAAATCTATTAACATTATTTATAGGCTTTAGGAGATAGGTGAAGAGGCAAAGCTAAGTCAAAAGCACCTTGATCAGACGACCTAGATTACTTTGATAAGTGGTAACCGCCTGAGGTGCATTAATCATGCAACACATATTAAGGTAGATGATGAGATGTTTCAGTTTTGAATTTTATAGTTCCCTTTCTCTCGAATACAAATAGATTGATCATTTTTTTTTTTATACTATAGCTTATTGAGATGTAAACAGACTCAAATAGAGATAAGGCATATGAAACTATTCTCACGAGAATGGGCTCGACCTACCCACATGTAAGGCCCAACTTGACTCCAAAGGCCTTAACCACAATGGATCACAAACCCAACTTGATCTAAAATGGGCCCTTAACATATAGGCCAATATAGGCTCAGCTCATATGCAGCCCTTCAACCATCCCCCATTCTCATCAAGAAGGGTAATCCTCATCATGAAGGATACAGAGTCCTCATCCAACACTTACACAATCCACCCAGAGCACTATATAAAGGCTCATAGCCAGATATTTCACTCATTCTATTCTCAGATAAATATAATTTGTCTCTCAAGCTAACTCATTAACTTAAGTATCAGAAAAGGCTTTCAACATCAGACTGAATTCCCCTCTCATTATTGTTTGCCTTGTAAATATCGAACCAAGAATACCCAAGCCTACAAACCCTAAACCCAAAAGATCTACTTGGACTACCCAACTCGGTAGCTTAACAACATCACTTTTTCGAGAGTGTTTAAAATTTTCGAGTTATAAACAAATCAAAGTTAATCATCAAGTTAAAATGTAGAAAGAAATTTGAATCGGGTCGCTCATACTTTGACTTTTTATATAAAGAAAAATTTATTTTAATTATAAATAAATTTAAAATATTCAATGATTTAGACTGAGTCAAATTCAGGTTAGATCAAGATTTGATCAATTTGAATTGGTTCACATATTAAATCATATTTGATTTGAAAAATTTAAGTTATCAAGCTCAGGTTATTTTGATTTTTACTTGAGTCAGGTTGAGATCACTTTTTTCAAATTAGTTTGAGTCAACTCAAAAATTGTCACTTCTAATTGCTAGCGTAAGAGGTTAAACTTCAAAACAAGTTTCATATAGGAAAAAAATAAATATGAATTCATTCACTTATTTTATCCAAGGTATTGGATAAATTGCACTACTCTAGTGAGTTTAGGAAGAATTCACTAAACTCTTATATTAGGGGAACATGATTCAATTTGATTTGATTAATTAAAAAACTAAAAATTAATTATTTAAAAATTAAAAAACTAAAATTAAATTGAATTAATTTTTAGTTACGTCAATTTAGTTCTTCCAAGCTATTTGGTTCAAACCAATTCATTCAATTTTATTCAGGTTATCTAGTTTTATATAACAACCTAGCCAAAAAAACTAAACTCGAACCAAAATGGATTTCAAATCCCCTTAACCCAAAAGTTTTGGGTTGTCAATTTTGTCCTATTAGAATCAAATTGGAGAAAAAGAAAAAGATCAAAATGTCATTGACAACAAGCAAATGTTATCCGGTTCAAGTGAGAATGTAGGAGCGCCTTCCTCATATGTAGGAGGAAGAGCCTCACACAGTCCATGTTTCAGTCCATGTTGTCCCACATCTTCTATTTCTTTTGTTAAGTTTGATTATCAATTTCTTTTTAATTTATTTGTTCATTTTAAGTATATGAATTATCATTTTAAAGTCGTAAAGCAGATTATAACATAAAAATATTTATTTGTTATAATTATTATAAAATATAAATTATGAATGCATAAAGTTAAATATTATATAGACTATCATATATAGTATAATATTACATTAAGTGTATCAACATAAATATAACTTTATAATTAAATTGCTTATATTACTTATATAATTAACTTTTATGTTTTAGCCAGCACATAATTAATATAATTATTTCTATATTAGTAAACCTTTAGTAAAATTACTTATGTAAGTAAATAAACACATTTCAAGTCTATATAATTAATGAGTATTTAAATTATACTCCCTCGTTCTCAAAAAAGTTGTCACCTTTCAGTTTTCACATTATTTTAAAAAATACATTAGATGTCTTGCCAACTCATGTATTTTTTTTATTTATGCCTTTAATTATATTAATGAGACAATAAATATATTTTACCAAGCTTAATAATTAATAAGAATAAATTAAAAAAATGATTATAAATATTTTTGATTTAATGAGAATGAGCATATATTTTGGAACATCCAAAATAAATAAATAATGGATAACCTTTTTAAACCTATGCATGTCTCTCATATTTTATACCTACTAAATAAAAGTACATTTACATATTAATTACATAAGATAATACACATACTATAAAACATTGTATAACATTTACAATTTATATATTATAAACTTAGAAAAATATATATGTAAGTTTTCAGATAAATTTCAATTCAAATCAATTATTTGATTTGAAAAATAAGACATATTTGAAATAGTCTCAAATGTCCATTATTAAGTTCAATTCAATTTTAATTCAATTACTTTTTTTTTGATATTTTAATATTATTTTTTAATTTGATTTAATTTATCTAAAATTTGTGCTGTGAGAAATGATTCATCCATAATACCAAAGAGAATTTAGTTCTTTCCGATGTAACAAACAGAGAATTCAGCAAGTGGAAATGAAATAAAAATAAACGGCACATAATACCAGTCTAGATATTAAAATGCTAAGTTAACATTCTATAACATGTTTGAATTAAAATATGACAAACATAGTCAGAGATAGAGACTTTAAGCAAGACTGAAAATTAAGAAAAGTAAGACAATTTGTTGCTGGACAAATCTGACATCTTAAATTCAAAATTAACGAACTCCTTTTCCTCAACTTCAAACTTCTTCGAGCTTATTTGTCAATTTGGTTGAGCTTGCCGAGACCATTGCAATTGGGACAAACAATCTGCGCCTGGTCTTTCCGAGCAGCATTAGCCCTCAGTGCTCCTCCTCCTGACATCCTGATGAAACCGGCTCCATCGCACTCAGGACAACTGTGAAAAGCAATTGTGCTTAAACAACTCAAACTCAAACTAATCCCAAGCACGGTGAATAGTTTGGTTAACCAACTTGAATCTGCTATTACTTAACCGATTCAAACATAATTAATTCCGTTTACCATGACTTGATAAAAGTTAGAGAGAGGAAATGGAGCAATTACTTACAGGTCTTTGCGAGCGAAAAACACGGGGAAGGCAGTTCCAAGTAGAGCTACAATTCCTGCACCCACAAATAAATAGGTTATGCTATCAGCTGATACATCTCCAGCCGCAGCAACCACTGTCAACGATGTCTTGCCCTTTTTCTGCTTCTTCTGGGACCATTTCCATGATAAAATTCTTGAACCTGCAGGTCTTGGTACAACACAAAAGCCAGAGCCCGGGACTTCAAATCTCGTCTGTGAATATCCAGCACAAGAACTCTGAAGAGAAGCCAATATTGCCATCTTCTACTTTTTCCACTCTGATTTCAAGATGAAACTCTCAAGGAATTGGCTACAGTAACGAAGAAGATTTGATGCGTGCTGGCCAGTGTTATATGGATTTAGTTGGATAAGGCCACGTCATACCTCAAATGATTCATGTGGTTTTCAGTCTTCTAGTGGATAAGGGCGTGGTCCCAACGCTCCACTGATTTTGCCGTCATAGTTCTCTCTCCTAAAAATCTTAGGCCTTCAAATAGTTATAATTGACCGATTGACTATAACTTTGTTAAGCTTTCTATGAATGCGTCTAGCCAAACCACAATGAAGGAAAGAAACCCCAAAACGAGCACAGCCTCAAATTTTAGCACATATGGGCACAGCCATTAGCCAAAATCGTTCAGTAGGTGAGCCTCACTAAACAGGCTATCTTAGCTGTAAAATTTAAAATCGCTTCACACTGAACCTCAATGAACTCCATCCATCTGAATAAAATATCTTACCCTATTGAGGGAAAACAAAGAGAAGAAGAAAAATAAGGATGAAAAAATAAAAAAGAAAGAAAATAACTTTTTTTTTTCTCTTTATTTTCTCCTCTAAAATGGAGAGAAAATATAATGATTAGTGAAATTTACAATAAATTTATATATTTGTCATTGATATTTCTTTATTGAAGAGAAAACATAAATTTATTTTTGCTCTTTCTTGTTTAACCAAAAATGAGGGAAAAAAAAAAAAAATTCTCTCTTTACTTTTTTATCCAAATATGGAAAGGAAAAATAAACAAAGAAAATAAATCCTTAAACATTTTCCCAAAAGTAGGGTTAGTGTACTTGCTTGAAGAAAACAAGCAACAACTAACCAAGGACTGCATTGCGTGGCAATCATAATTTATCGTATTCCATGCTTTGATTCCCTTCCACACAAATATGAAGACAAGTCCCTTACTGCCAATCCAACCTTTTTTCTCTTTATCACTCCTCAATGTGTCGTTTTTAATAGAATATAAAAGATCATAGCTTGTTACACAGGCGCTGCCTTGATTACGTTGATACATATGCTATTTCTTCTGCCATGGTACTAAAGTCCAGATTTGCCTTCTGAATGCTCTTTTTTTTGTTATCCAATTAATAACATCTCCAATCCAACCTGATCCAATTGTACAGCATAACTGATGAAAAGAATGATAAGAAAAAAGGAAACTTAAAATAAAAAACACATCCATTATCTCCAATACCAAAATAAATACAATGCAAAGAAACATAATACTGCTCCCACAAACATTTCCTAATATCATACCGACAGCAAGAATCACAGTTGAAGGTAAATTACCAGCATTCTATCCTGATGCATTGGAACATTTTCCAACGGCTATAATAACTAGTATTGAACACAACTTATCCACATTTCATAAAATCTAAACTGAAACAATCAATTACAAATGAAAACAGAAAGAATCAGATTAATAATCATAAAATGGTTTAAAAAGTTCCCCTGACAAGATGTTCACCAATTCAGACATAATGAAAATATAAATGTAAAAACTAAGCAACCACCAGTTGTTAATCCATTTATATGGTGGCTCATGTGGTTTTAACATCAAGCATGTCCACATCAACTGAGAAACTTTCATACCGAAAGCTTAGAGCAGCTCGAGATTCTTTACCATTTCATAATGATTAGGCAGCACAGAAACCGAAATACGGGAACAAAAACAGGGAAACAACATTTTCTAAGAACATAGAAAACAAAATGTGGAAAAATGTGTAAATAAAAAAATTATAACAGTATTTTTGTAAATATTAGTTTTTATACATTATATATATTTTAATAATTATTAAAGCAAATACTAAATTTAATTATCAAGTTATACCAACAAAAAAATAAAAACAAGAATCAAATCTCTAAACTAAGATTTACTAAACAGCACTTGATTATGCCACCTGCGGATTGCAACCACATAAAATTATTAGATTTGTGGGCATGGAATCATTTATTTTGCAACCACCCACCCATCCCGATTTGAACAAGGAACCCATCTTTCTTTGAGGAATTTCATCAGTTCGGTGTATAATCGCTAAGTCACACACTCAATTTTTCTCGACATAAGAAATATTCTAAACTTTGTAACTTAGCGTCGCATAAACAGCACAAGAAGCAGCAGAAATAATTGTAGAAAATATACTGTCAACATTCAACCTACTTGGCTAATCCCAGAATAAAATCCCAAAACAGAAGAAACTACAATCATCACCTAATCCCTAATACAGAAGAAAACCCAATAACCCATCATCAAACAGAATCCTAGAATAGAAGAAAAGTGGAAAAGTGACCTAATTTTTATAAGCCAGCCGCCAGCCAGTCACTGCCGCCAACAGATGGCCTCAGTTGATACACGATAAGGAGAAGGCAGAAGTTTGGGAGTTTGGGTGTCCCCCTTTTTTTTTTGGCAAGCAAATCTGTTTTTAAATAGGAAATGCATTTCCTTTTTTCAAAAAATGTTGCAGCAGCAGGCCTGAAACATTTCAGATCCGTTCTAGCCAGTTTCTTGCAACAAAATGTTTCTGAAATGCGGAAATGTGACTCCTTAAACATTTTGGTGCTTCACAGCGTAATGATACCCCTACTTGAAAAGAAACAGGAAGACAGTAATTTTAATTATCTTAATAAGAAAGAATTTCCCGCCACAAACATTTCCTAATGCCTTACCAACAGCAAAGAATCATAGTGAATACCATTAATATGTCTACGTGCCCTTGAACATTTTCCAACTGATATGATAACTACTTTTTCATTTAAATATTATTGTATTCAAGACAATTTACCCATTTTTCATATTAGCCCAAAATGAAACAATCAAGTATAAATCCAAAACTAGAAGATAAAACCAAATAACATCCAATATACATGTACATAAATGCTCAGAAAGGTCCACTCACTAAAAGGTTACCTAATTATTCAGACAGACTGAGAATCCAAATGTAGAACAAAGCCATCACCAATTGCTTCTTATTTAGATTGTGGCTGCTAAGGTCATCCTCTTGTGATTTTAGTCGAAGGCATGTCAAAAGAACTGAGAAACTTCCAGATTGACAGCTAAATGGAACTTAAGATTCTTTACATTTTCACAAGATATGCCGCATAAGGACATAAAAACATGAAAAGGAGATAGGAAGAAAATAAATTCAACAAAATCTTAAAACAGAAAGAGCTTGCTACCAATACCTTAAACATTTCCTAATTGTATACCAGCTGCAAGAATCACAGTAAATACAGTAAATCCAATAATATGTCCTTACACCTGATATTGCAAATAGCATCTCAGTAAAATATATGGCAGTCAAGACAATTTTCCATATTTCACCTAAGCCAAATATGAAAAAAATCAAGCATAACCAGAAACTAGATAATAGAATCATATAACATTTAATATGAATGTAGAAAATTGGTCTAAAGTTCCCTGACAAGATCTGCACTTAACTATTCACACATAGTGAAGATCCAAATGTATAGTGAGGATCCAAATGTTGATAAATAACCACCTGACAAGATCTTCACCTAACTATTCACACATAGTGAGAATCCAAATGTTGACATAATAACCACCTTAAAGAGTTATCAGGTACTTGACTGCCCACATCATGTCATGCTTAATGTCATGTTTCCTGTTGAGAATTTTATAGTCACCTATGAGAAGAATGGAGATGTCATCAAAGCATTCTACATTTATCACTATCATCTTAAGCATATGTAAATAATGTAAGGAAAGGGAGAAGATGAGAATAATTCCAAGAATAGCGATACACCTTCTAGGCCTACAATATTTCTCACACGCAATTAGTCATATTTCAAAAACACTGTGTCACACCATAATTCGACTTAGCAATAAATCCCATAACACAAGAAGTGGTTAAATGAAATGAGAATACTCTCTTTCAAGGGGGGGGGGACTCCTAAATAAGATATCAGGATTCATTACATTCTAGTCACTGTACATGTAGTGCATAATGTGCATGAATCAGTATTCACCACCAACATTGTTGAAAAGTTACACAGTACAGATGTGATATAATAATTAAAAATTGATTTATAACACAAAGTACAAGACCAACCATATGCACAAACTAAGCATGATGAAGAATAAAGTGACATATACAACCCCACAGTGTGCAACTGGGTGATTCAACAGCTACAGATCAAATGATCAAACAAATAAGGCATGACTAGTATAAAATAGTGATCTATTTGATCTGATGTTTTTCTATCTTTGCAAATTTTTTGTAGAAAGATCACAGTTCTCCTCACCCTAAATTCTCTTCAAGGTTGAAAGAACACAAACCACAAAAGAAACCCATGATATTGAAGCCACTCAGATTTCATAGTTCATTTCCTAATTTTCAGCAAGAACTAAACCAGACTGATTATTTGAAATGCTAACACAGGGTATATATCAAAACTATTTTCTTCATGACAGAATGCCTTTGAAATTGAAAAATACATGCACAAACTATCATGTATGTAGGGTGATTGAAACAAGTGGATGGGACGAACGAACTTAAATTCTCAATGAGGAAAACAATTCCTGTACATTGACCCCCAACTAGTTTGGGAATTAATAGACATAGTATTCATGTTGTGGATAACATTTTTACAATACTCAGACCCACAGGTGTATACGGCAAACAGGAAAAGGAGCAGTGTTTAGCATCGCTGCTTACCAAATCACACTAATCTTTCAAATACGAATCACAATTTCCATGACATCAGTAATTTTGTCCTACTTTTGCCTAGATGACACCCACGATGTCAAGCAACCAACATTGGTCCAATTCCCAACTATAAGTTTCTGTCCCAGAACGAATTATTGAATAGAAAATAGAATTATCAAAACCAATCACATGGTCCAAGGAACTCAGAAGGACAGAAACACTAGCAGATTGAACCCACTGGATATTGGAAGATGGCATTTTCAGAAAGGCAGAGAGACAGCTACCAATGTTACACAAGTAAGAATTCATTATTTTCCATGACTTCGTACATATGAAGAAACCAATACTACAGCCAACAAAATACAAATAAATAGGGTGAAGTGCATTCAACATTGTATCAAAAAAAAACGAGTGAAACACTTGAGGGCTTAAATTATGCGAGGCAGAATTACATTCAAGGAATTTCTGTACCTCAGTAACTTCCAAAGGCGCACTCCTAATGGCACAGCTTTCTTCATTGTCTCCTGATTCTGCATCTTCCTAACAAATGAAACTAACCTCCTACCAATTCAAAATTTCTCTCCTTGACATAATTTAAACAAGGCATCCCTCATATCTTCCTTGATTGTTGTTATTTACAGTAAATAGAATTGTACAATGTACAGGTAGATATTCCCTTTTTTTTACTGAGGAAGGCTGCAATAATTGATGATATCAGTAATTAGATAAGCAACCACAAGAACATTACAAACGATTTGATCCAATTCACCATCTGCTGTCATGCATAACCCAGGGCGAGCTATCCCGCCTTGAGGACCTATCCAACGTTGCATTTGATCTACTCCTTCGAGATAAACCAGATTCATCACCAACTCGCCTTCCAATCCTTCCAAAAAATGAAAAGAAACTGCGAAACACACGCCCTAATCTCCCATCCTCTGTTGATCTCCTCCCAGCGGGTGTCCACGAGATTCTCCTGGGGGCACCAGGAATATTATTAAACCCTCCATCCACCTCAGTAAACACAACAGGAAGGTGCTCCCTTTCGGCAGCTCTCCTTCCCCCAGTAAATCTCCCCACCGCAAAACCTCCACCCGGCAGTCTCCATATCGTTAACCCCACAGTCTCCTCACCATTTTCCGGTGAATTACCACCACCACCAGCTCCATTTCCACGCACATCTGTTGGTAACTCATGGCGACAAACTGGACAAGAATTGCGCAGAGACAACCAAGGGAGTATACAATCTGAATGATAAATGTGCTTACAAGGCATCTCCCGCGCCTCTGCATTAAGTTCAAATGCCTCTTTACAAACCGCGCAGTGCGATTCCATAGACACGTGGCTAGAAAGGATTTTGATTACGCCCAAGGACTCGATCGCGGCTTTTGAAGCTGGTGGTTGCTCGAATCTTCCAATACCGTTGATTTCCAATTGCGTTAACTGATCAAGAAGGCGGTCAAACCCCGATCCCATCAAGAACTCCGACACACTCGCCGGCAGAGGACGGAGGCCAGACCCAGCTCCGTCGTCGTAATAGAGCTCAAAGTTGCCAGAATTCCCGTCGTTAGGGCCACCGCCATCTGGAGGCCCACGGAGGACTATGACTGGATTGAAAGGGGACCGATCTCCGCCGGTCTGTCGACTGCGGCGGAGTCTTGGAGCCGTTATGTGATCCGGATCAGACGCGTACAAAGCGGCGGCGATTGGGAATCGATGGTGGAGAGGTGAGCGAGAAGGATTACCTATTTCTTCGACAAATCCGCCGCCGCAGTCGGGGCAAAGGATCAAATCTTGAGTCGGCCGAACCCTGAGCCGGATGAATCGGTTGCATCTGTAGCACCAGAAGGAAGATCCCGCCGAAGCCATCAACAAACCCTAAAGTTCAGCCCTCGGCCTCAGTAACAAGACAAATAAATTCTAATTTGCAGATGTAAGGGGAGAGAGAGAGAGAGAGAGAGCAGAACGGGTGAAAATGGAGGTCAGGTACATGCTTTTCAAAAGTAGGCGTGGAAGCACAAGCGAGAAAAGCGCGTCATTGGTTAACGAGGTATAAAAAAAAAAAAAAAAAGCGAAAAATAAGACATGGCATAAATAAGATTCGGAAGCGTCTCTGAATGATGTATCTGATGACGTATGTCTAATAATTTAGTATTTTTTTTATCAAATTTAATAAATTAAATTTTTTATATTTAAAATTGAATTAAATTGAAATTTTTTAAAAAAATTAAACTAACTAAATCGATTAAATTAAAATTTATGTGTCTATAAATATAACCAAATTGAATTTAGAAAAGTTCAGTTCAGTTTAATTTGTTTTAATTAAATTATATATATTTTAAATTTAGTTTGATTCAAATTGATTTGATTTATTAATTATTTTGGTTAATTCGATTTTTTATCTAAAAAATCAAACTAAAAACTAAAAACCAAATTTTTTTAAATTTATAATCTAATCAAATTGATTTTATTGAATAATTAAATTGAACTAAATCAAACTAACTTAATTCGATCGATTTTTTTTTTATTCAGTCGATTTTTGCTAACGCTTGTTAGTGATAATATGGGCATCCGTGTTATACTAATATAATACAATATTTAAAATATATTTATAAATACTGATAAAAGTAAAATTTTATTATTAAATAAATAATTTTTATATTTATAATAGATAATATATATAATTTTTAATTTTATTTTTACATTATTTATTTTAATTATTTAATTAATTTTTATTTTTATTTATAATTAGTTAATTCATTATCATAATTACAATCTGTTATGTGTCAATATTTAACTTAATAAATAGTAAATTTTTGCTTTAAATAAATTTTAAAATTAAAATTAATTATATATAGTGTTTATACATTATATTGCAAAAAAATTTAATTTAATTTTAGTTATTAATTAAAATAATTACATATATATTGAATAATAAAATTTAAAAAGTGATATATTATTTATTAAATTTATTAAAAAGTTAATTCATTGTATGAAAACTAAATAAACATATTAAATATGTCAAATCATAGTATTATTATGGTTCATATTTATAATTTATTGTCAATGATGTTACAAATTAATAGGTCATTACTTTTAATGTTATATATATATATATATATATATATATATTGAGGTATATATTTTCTAAAAAAAAAACTTATAGAATGACCTAAAGTTCATATTTAATACCGGTGATATAATATTACTCATTCTGTTTGAAAATTTGTCCATTTTTTATTTTTTCCATTATTTAATAAAATATATTAAATATTTTCTCTACTCATATATTTTTATTTACATTTTTAATTATATTAATGAGATAATAAATATATTTTATTTAACTTAATAATTAATAAAAATAAATTAAAAAATGATTATAAATATTTTTAATTTAATAAAAATAAATATATATTTTAAGATATTTTAAAAATAAATAAGAGATAATTTTTTAAAACGAATGAAATGATGCTATTTTATATTATGTATTTGTCTATTGAGGAAATAAACGTGTGAAGTAATGAGAATCAGCCGGTCACGATCGTGTTGGCCGAGATTGGCATCATTCGTCTAAAAGAGAGATTGGCAGCATGATTTGAAGTCGAGCATGGAAAACTTCGTTTACTTGAAAAATACTTTTTTTTATAAAAATAATTTAAAAAAAGATATTTTTTGAAAACTCTTTTTTTGATGAGTAAGGCGTAAGCACTTTTTTTTTTTTTTTTTCAAGGAGGCCTGAACACCTTTGATCCACATATTAATAAACATTCATTAAATTTAACTTTAAAATTTATTTAAGATAAAATTTTATTATTTATTTAGTCTTAAACTTTATTTAAGATAAAAATTTATTATTTATTAAATTAATTATTTGATATATAAATAATAAAAAATAAATATTATTTTTCAAAACACACAAATGATTGAATTTTTTTTATGAATAACCCTTTCATTTTTTGTTACTATAGACATATCATAGCATAAGCCATTTAATTGACATGATGTAGATGTCGTATTGCTATTACACCTTTTGTTTTGTGTGTCTGTGCATGATTTGGAAAAAATTGATTATTCTTTCTTTATTTAAAAAAATAAAAAGAAAAGAAAAATTGATTGTAATTGCTTTTTTAGTTTAGGTTAAGGGAAAAATAATAATAAACACATTTAGTTCATATATGAAATTATTTTATATGGAAAAATAAAAAAATCTTATTTATTACTCAACTATAAATATTTATTTAAATATATAATCATAATAATATTAATCTCAATGATGTGATCTTAGTTAGCATCCATCATGAGAACTCATTCAAGATTAAAGAATTAAAGTCGAGCATGTGTAAAAAGAGTTAATGGTGGAGACCAAGGTGCTAGCAAGCCTTTTCAAGATCCATTGCAAGAGATTGGAGGTCCAACGACTAAAAGAATGAAAGAAGTTTTACAATGATTAATCATGGAAGTGTAAAAGGAAATTAAAGGTTTTTCTTCAAATCAAAATCAAGTTATTTGTACTTTAATTGCATGGGAGGAATTTCAATAAAAAAAAAAGGTATAAATCAAAAGAAACTTATTTTAAGGAAGAAATATGGTGCACGGTCATGCTCCCAAGAAGCACTATCATGCACACAGTCATGCTTTTAGGTGACAATATTAGATAGAAAGTAGTTGCACATCCATGCGCACAACTGTGCATCGAAGATGATAATGTGCTTATCAGGATCATGCAAACGTATGGCCAGGCACACGACTATGCTTCACAACACACAACCATGCGTCTTAAGCTGCAATTTGGGATTCTTCTTTTTGTTAGCTAATTTTGATTTTTTTTTTATACTTCCTTTTTAGTAAGTATTTTGTCTAAAATATAGTTTCTACTTAGATATGACTTTGTTTAGGAATATAAACCTTTTCTATGTAGGAAAACTCTCTATAATAAGACTTTATACAAGCCCCAACTTTGTATTATGAAAAATAGTTAATCTTTAATCAATATTATTGAGTTTTGACAAGTTTATGTTTTACTTTCTTGTGTTTTTGTTAGACTACAAAATTAAACTTATCAAAGGAGTGACCAACTTTTATGGCTTTTTTAAGATTAGAATTTTAAGGACTTAATTTTAAAGAGTTCATAGGGCAAGTCTCCTAGTTGGTTCTTTGTCACTCAATTTTTAACATTATATATATGATGTTGTGAGGCTTACCATAATAGTCAAATCGAGTGATTCGAGTTGAGCAAATTTGGTTGGTTTGGGTGTTTTGGCGAGATTCCTGCAAGAAAACAAATGTGAGAGGGTATCCAACCTATTGTTGAAAGGCCATTTTGATGCCTAAGTTGGTAACGTGCTAGAGAGAGTCAATGAATTGGACTTCATATCTCCCTATTTAGTGACTGTTTCCTAATGAAAATTATCTTCTTATTAAGAGAAATCTTCTTGATGACGGAGAATATTCCTACTTAGGATGAGCTATAGGTTAGTTGTGCTTAGGTGGGCCACGCTGATCTTCATTACCTGTTGTAGTGATAGTGACCGAACTAGGCTTTATGTGTGATTGGATCTAGCCTAAATGTATTTAAGTAGTATCACATCTCCTCCTCCTCCCCTCTATCCAAGTTTGTTTTTAGTTTAGGAGAAAAAAAAAATAGTTGAGTCACGGTAGATGAGCTTGACACTAAGTGATTATTTTGGGACTGATCTATTACTGAGAGGGAGTTTTGAAATTTAAAATTTGAAAATGATAGAGTTTCATTATGATCCTTTAACATGTGTCATCAATGTGATGTGCCTCGAATTTTGACTTTTTGATCAAGTGTATTAAGTTGATTAGGGTCGTTTAATGAAGGCGTCAGTTCATTTGCCCTTGACCCTTAATCTTTTTCTATTTAACCTTATAAATATCCATGGGGTTTTTTTTTTTTTACAGAAAAAACCTATTATTGTACTATTATTCTTGCTTTTTTTTCTGTTCAGATAAAGTTTTGCAGTAGCAATGCCTAGATTGTGTGATTAGGTTCATCTATTGGTCTTATAGGGGTGAGATTTACATGACTGTTTTTCACATTTTTCTCTTTTATTATGTTCTTATTTTGTTAAACCATTTCAAAATGGGTTCTCCAATCCATAAAGATGCAACTCCATTAGCTTCCATGCCTACTGAAAATCTTTTCAGCTATCGCCATTGGAGAAGACCCCTCGAGATTATCAGGTGAGGTTAAGGGTGATGATGTTGAAAGATTAGGCGAAAAGGGCCAAGGGGAATAGTATCCACTAAAGGATGAATCTAGCAATGAAGGTGAGGAAAGACAAAGATTTGGTGTCGAGGTTGGACCTAGCGGGACCAACGTTAATCTAGCTATTATGGAAACACAACCCGAGCGGATTAAGGTTTGAAAGGTAAACTTAAAGGTAGACAAGATGAGTAGTAGGATGTCAATTCAGAGCTTGGCTAAGATCTGTCTGAAGTATAACATTCAATTGGAGTACGAGCTAAATGTCTAGAGCCTTAGCTTAAGAGTTTCTTCTCAATTAGGAGCCAATCAATTCATGTTATGAAGAAGACTTAAGATTCAGGCTCCCCATGCCTAGGTTCGTTTAGTAGGTGTTGAGAGCCTACAACTTTTCAAAATCTCAAATCACTTTGAACGGTATTAGAATGTTTGTGGGTTTTTACCTATTGGCTTGGGATAAAGGGATTATTATGTCAACTAGTGTGGTGAAGCATATTTTCACTATTAAGGATTGGGCTGATGAGGATCACTGACATGTGTCGACCAAGTTTAACATGGGGATGTTTACCTATTATCCCTTATCAATAAAGAGCTAGAAACATAAATTTTTTATTGTTAGTAGAAAGGATGAGGTGGGATTTCTAACTTGATGGGTAAGCAATGATAACTAGGAATGCATGTTCACACCAACCGAGTAGGAGCAACAATAAGCTGATCATCTCTAAGCTTTGGTTAATGATCTTGTTGACTTGACCATCTTGATAGACACTTGACTTCCTACCCAGCTGGTATATATGCCTCATATATGGCAAATCACTTATATATGAATGTGTATTAATGGTTCCTTATTTTGCAAAGATAGACATGAAGACACTGAAAGCAGAGATGGTAAGGCAAAAAGCCACCCTAGCTATCGTAAGGGTGCTAAACAGCCAAATGATTGAATGAAGATCGTTTGCCATAAGAAGTGTCCTACAGATGAGGCGAACATTCTTAAGTCTTGGGCTAGAAACATTATTGGAATAGTCCCCAAGCCTATTAGTCTGGGTGAGACGATGAAGGTGGTGGATTACCAGGCTTCGACTGAGCAGCCACCATCCAAGAAAGTCCATATAGAGGTTATAGAGTCTGACTTGAAGGATGAGTTATTCATACTCCCTAGAAAACCCAAGTTGATGTCGTGACCCATACGAGTATTTGAAAAACAAGCATGAGTCTTACTCTTTGAGAAACAAGTCAGTTAATAAAATACTCGATAGGATCTGCCTTCTATTGAATGATGGAAAGAGGTTCGAGCACCTAACGAATCAAAGTTGGTGCCTCGTATATAAATGCTCAACCTTAAGGTATTGCGAGCCATATGTGTATATTAATTTTGTCTAAGTGTTTGGATAGATGTTAACTTGTTATTGGTCTTAACCAGGTAGTAGCGATTGAGGCAGTTCTAGCTGTTCAACTAAAAATAATAAAAAAAGAAGATAAAGGGCTTCACCGAGTTGGAGACATTTTTTACTTAAGCTCATGATGCTTATGATGCCTTGAACAAGGAACACCATGACATGTTACTGCAGGCTACTGCCTTGGCCAACCTACTTAGCAAAGCCTAGGAGAAACTTAATACTACCAAAGCTCGTGTGGTAAAGTTGTCTGGTCTTGAGAGGAACTAAAAAAGAAAAAAGTTGAGTTAGAAGTGATAAAGAAAAAGAATGTCGAGCTAAGCCAGGATGTAAAAACTTGACAAGAGAAGGAGGCTTTAGCTTAATTGTCAGCCATTAAAGAAATGTCCTCTATTTGTTTTTCTTATAATATAAAAAAATGTGCATTGAAAAAAAATCACCCAGATGTAGATTTTGATAATGTAGGTGATATTTTGCTAGGAGAGGATGATGAAGAGTATGAGGAAGTGCCTAAAGAGTATACGGTTTAGGCATTTTATATAACTTATGGGCCTCCATGTTGTAAAATTTTTCTAAGTGAATGAAAGATGTTTTCCTTTGCATTCGTTGTTACTTTTCTCCTTATAATGCCTTTACTACTAGCTTGATAATAATATTATATGGGATGAATTTCACTTACTTCAACTAATGTATGAGTTAGCTTACCTTGACACAAGTTTGAAGTAGATTTATATTGATTATCAAGGTAAAAGATTGTACGGGTAGATTAGCTCGATATATGATAAACTTCTTTAATGTATAAGAGATATTAGCTAGATACATGATAAACTTAATTAATATATGAGTTAGATTAGCTTGGTACATGATAGGCTTAATTAATGTACTAGTTAGATTAGCTCAGTACATGATAAACTTGATTAATGTACAAGTTAGATTAGCTCAGTACATTGCCTATGACTTTGATATTTGAGATAAACTTTTTCGATATTGTTCATAGTGCACAAGATAGATTAGCTTAATGCGTTAATACGAGGTATATTAGCTCAACATTTGTACAAAAGAAAAGGCAATCTCACAAGAGAAGATTTTTTTATGAGATTCGACAATTTGCCTACATTCACAGGTAGTTGCATTTTTTATTTGGGAAAAATGATAAGTAATTTATAGAAGAGACGCAGTAAAGACTGCTTATATAAAGTATTTTTTCAATACTTCCATGTTCCATGTGCAAGGCACGAGCTTTCCTTCATAGTTCTCAGCTTGTATGTTGCAGGACCTATAACTTTGGTCACTTTGTATTGGGCCTTCTTAGTTAAAGCTGAGCTTTCTTATCCTGGCTTCTCATCAAGCTTTATATGTTCTATGAAGCATTAGATCTACTTCTTTTAGGGCTCGACTTTTGACTCTTCTATTGTGAAACCATGTTATTCGTTATTTATATGCTACTGGTCAGATGGCTGCTTCTTCCCATTTTCTGCTAAAAGGTCCAAGCTGAGGTGGTGCTCTTCTTCATTCTGCTCAAGGTTGTGATGAAGGACTCTATATGAAGGAAGACCAATTTCTATAGGAATTACTGCCTCAGTTCCATAGATTAGGGAAAAGGGGGTTTAGCTCGTTATTGTTCTTAGTGTTGTTCTAAAGGCTTATAAAATATGGTTAAGCTGATTCGCCCAAGTCCCTTTTGTATCATTTAGTCTTTTCTTAATTCTCTGCAAGATTATTCTATTAATTACCTCAGTCATGCCATTTTATTTATAAGTAAGCTACCAAAGTGAACCGCAAGTCGATGTTTAGACCAGCACAATAGGAGCAAAATTATTCATAATCAAACTGCTTTCCATTATCTGTGATCGATACCCATGGAATGCCGAACTAATAGACCATGTTCTTTTTGAAGAAGTCAAGAACTTTTGTCGAGATGATGGTAGCTAGTGCTTCAACTTTGGGCCATTTAGAGAAGTGATCTATGGCTACTACAACGAACTTCTTTTGGCTAGGTGTCTATGAAAAGGGTCCTAAGATGTCTATTCTCCCATTGGAAAAAAGGCCATGCTAAGCCGATAGGTTGCTACTTTGTCATTGGCTACCAAAAGATAAACGCATGTTTTTGGCATGCATCACATTTTTGCACGACTGTTTAGCGTCCTTGAACATTGTGGGCAAAAAATACCTAGCTAAGACTATTTTCGAGCTAAGGTACCAATTGCTTTGTAAACTCTACAAATTCCTTCATAGTTTTCTCTAAGTACATAATTCCCATCTTTTATATACCTAAACCAGAGCTAACTGTAGGATTGTTTATATAGGACTCCATCTTCTTCAGAGTAATCAGCAGCTTTGCTGATGATGGTTCGAGCATCTTTGTGCTCGAATGGGAGTTATCCGTACTTTAAATACTTGATAAGTGGGCTCATCCAGTTGTCATCCTCAGTTATGATAGTTATGTTTAACCACTGCAAGGTGTTGGGCTGAAGCCTTTCTTTCATCAAAACTCATTTGGGCAGTGTTGATTAAGAAGAAGCCTCCAGATTAGCTAGTGAGTTTGCCTCTTTGTTGTTCTCCTGAGGGATTTGTTCCAGTGCCCAACTTCCTCCATTCACTTCTATATTTGTTAAGAGGTGTTTTGTGTGCTTGGCATGCTTGAGCATAATGGGTCCCCCTGATGGCGTATTGCCCGAGGAGTTGTTAGAACACCAATCATGAATCACTATATATGATGAGGTGTCTAACTCAGACTTCTTATGCAAGTTGTAGCTTAGTCATTATGGCTTCGTATTATGTCATATTATTGGTGGCTGACAACATATTTAATAGTGATTATGTTCGACCCTTATAAGATTATTCCAATCCTTACTCTTTTGATACTTAAGGCTCCATCAACGTATAATTTCCATTTCTTTCCTTTGTTTGTTTAGGTTTTTGTTCCCTGCCTGTTAGCTCAGCTACAAAATCTACCAAGACTTGGGTCTTCATGGCCTGCCTATAGGTTCAATTCTAATATCAAATTCTCGAAGCTGAACTGCCCATTCTGCCATTCGCCCTGAAGTTTTTACATTTCACAATATTTTTATTAAAGGTTGATCCATGCAAATCATTATGGTGTGGGCTTAGAATTAATTATTAGATCTAGTTTGGGAGTTTTGGTAAACCAAGCTTGTTTTGATGATTACAAACACATCTAAAAGCTAGCTCTTATTCAAGTTGGTGTGTAAGATCTTACAGGTACATCAATCTTTTGTCCAAAGCCTTTGAGAATAAGAGTTTTTGAAAAACTCAAAGTATTTAAAGCCAACGGGTGTTGTTGTATTTCAACAGGCATTGTGACTTCATCAATGGATGTTGGAGATTCTCAACAGGCATTGAAATGACAACTAAAATATGAGTTAAGGTTTTTAGACCCCTCAACCATCGACTTTCTCTTAGCACAATAGGTGTTGGATGCTAAAATCATTTGAGCCTCACAAGATGAACCTCACAATGGGCATTGTAATTTCGCAACGAGCGTGACTCATCAATACTCAACAGGCATTAGACCAAAAAACTTAATGTGAACAGAACCCTTGAAGTTTCGACACTAGCGTTAGACTTATACCAACAGGCATTAGAAAAGCACCAAGGTAGAGTTAGAGTTTCTGAACCTTCTAATGGGAGATGTTCAAATGTTCAACAAGCATTGGGATACTTTTCAATGGGCATTGAACCAAAGCCCACAACCGTTGAAACACTATACGAAATCTTGAAAAATAGAGCATTAAGATCACATCCTCTTGGAAATTTAATAGACATTGTCTATATCCCAATAGGAGTTGAAATCTAATTCCAACAAGCATTGAAAAAGCTCCAACATTCATTAAAGGAGTTGGTGACTAAAAAATTGAGAAAGTCAGAAGAGGAGCATTTAGACAAATTTCTTTCTAACAGCTAGTTCTAACGAGCATTTCAATAAAATTAATGACAGTTAAAGTTGTATTTTCACCCTACAACATGTGGAGATTGCCCAACATGCATTGAATAACTACTTTATGACATAGAGTGACAACATTCCTTTTAATAGCTAGTTCCACGTCTTTGGCTATAAAAGGACTCTCTCACAACAAGATTATGTAGAGAAAAAGTGAAAAATGGTAAAAAATGAGTTTATTTTATTGTGAAAATAATTTTTAAAGGGGTGAAACAAGTGTGATATAGCTTCAAGGGAAGATTAATTGTCAAAAGCTTGCATAAGACATCTTTAAAAACAGAGTTGAAGAACAAGCTTAAGACATCTCTTAAAGCTCTCCACCAAGTCAAACATAATTTGTGAGTATGGTCATCATTGTTTATTGCTTGAGTGAGAATGTTCTTTCTCATTTTTAGATTATAAATTCTTTAGAGAAAGGTTTTTGGTTTAGGAGATCTTAATATATCAAAACCATTTTTGTGAAAGGTTTAAGGTAATACCTATAAACTACTTTGGGAGACAGTTTTAGTAGCACCTAGAAGTCTTCTTGTAACGGTTTAGTAATGCACAAAACTACTGGTGTAGAGGTGATTGATAACACTTAAAATCTATCTTGATAGTGAAGGTTCTAGTGGAAGACTAAAGGAGAGGATGTAGGAAGAATTGTGTCGAACCTCTATAAATTGATTGTGTTGATTTCTCATTATTTCTGCATATAACTTTCTTTGATTTTTTTACTTGTCATTGCCCTATTCAAACCCCCCCTTCTAGGGCATCAAGGGACAATAATTAGTATTTGTCTTTCTATCAAGGCTTAAGTGCTTAGAGTAAAGATCATGGCAAGTCATGAGGAATTATAATCAATCTACAAGCCACCATTCTTCAAAGGAGATGACTATGGTTATTAGAAAAATGATATGGAAATCTTTCTAGACAGTGAAACCATAGATCTATAGGAAATTATTAAAGAAAGAAGAGAAGTTCCAACTAAATTAGTTGGAGATGTTTTTGTTCCTAAGCCCAAGAGTGAATGGACAACAGAAGAAAAGAAGATAAATCTCAAAAATAGACGAGCCATTTGTGTTATTCACAAATCTCAGTATGCAAAGCTGCAAATGTACACATTAGAAAAGAAATCTAAGACACCTTGTAGACTAAGCATGAAGGCACCAAAGAAGTAAAGAAGAAAAAGATATAAATGCATACTTATATGTATGAAACTTTTGTATACCAACTTGGTAATTGAGATGTACAAGGGGTTCATTGACATTATGGGCACTTTCAAAACTCTTGGAAAGTCCTATTCTAATGAAGATATGGTTGTTGAGATCTAAAGAACTCTTCCCAAGGATAAGTGGGAAGCTAAAAATACAACCATAGATGAGGCTAACAAGTTGGAAGTCCTATCTCTGGATGAACTCATGGGAAAGCTTTTAACTCATGAAATCACTCTTGAGAAGACATTTGAAAGCTCTAGAGTGAGAAAAAAAAGACTTGGCTCTAAAAGCCAAAGAGGTATGCTCTGAATCCCCCTCTTGTTCTTGCTTACTAACATCTTCTTTTGTTGATGATGAAAATAATAGTAAAGTTGAACACCTTGCTCTCATAACAAACAAAGTGAAAGTATTTTTTTCAAAGAGTAAAAGGGCAAGGAGATACAAGAAGAAAAGTAGTAAGAGTCAACTCATTTACTATAGATGCAATGAAAAAGGGCATATAAAGTCAGATTATCCTAAGGTAAAGAAGAATAAAGCTTTTGCTAAGAAATACACCTCTAAGAAAGATAAGGAAATGTACAAAGCTACTTGGGATGATACAAGTTACTCTGAACCTGATGAGGAGGACACTAGAAAAGAGCTAGCCAATCTATGTCTCATGGCAACCGAGGAGAGATCAGATAAGTCCTCAAGTGAGCACTTCTCTAAAAATGATACTGACAACAATGGTGAGAATGAGGTAAATCCTCTTGATTCTTATTCTAAGGATGAACTATTTTTTATTATCATCTAAACTGACCATGAAAGTGGAGACACTCAAGTCTTGTACCTCCACTCTTAAGAAAGAGAATAAATTCTTAAAGGATTGTGTTAAGAGTCAAGAGACTTTTGCTAAGGAGGTTGAGTCTCTAGCTGCTGAGAACTCTAAGCACATGGATAATCTCAATAAATTTACCAAAGAAAAGGAGAAATTAAACTTCATCCTTGAAGTTCAAAGGAACCCATTCATTAAACATAGATTAGAATATAATGTTTATACTTTTACTGCTCCTTCTGCTTCCAAGACAGTATTTGTCAATGCTAAGAAATTTAGCACGCCTAAACCTATGAAAATGCCAAAAGTTCTTAGAAAGGGAAATTTCAAAACCAATGGCACAAAGGCTAAGTCTCAACTTATTCACATACAAATGAGACATGCTCTTCTAGAGCCAACTATGCCTGCATGTATTATTCTTACGACCCTAAGAGGCAAAGTCTCTAAAGGCACAAAAATTGGCATACTCATGCATATAGGTTGGCATCTTACATAAGAACACCTCACGTAAGAAACACTCCCAAACAATTAGCTTAGAGGAGTTACAAACCTCACAAACACCATGTGCATGCTTTAACTAGAAATAGGACATCAGTGCATTGTAATGGTGAATGCTTCTATTATGGTGTTTATGGTCATATTGCCTTACTAGAAGACATGATGAACATATGACTAGAACTAACTCTTTAGGACCCAAGAAGATTTATGTACCTAAGACTTAAGATTTATGTACCTAAGACTTGATTCTCTTTGTTTTACAAATATACTTGAAGTCCTAAGTTGGAAAGCAAGAGTGGTATTAAGACAATAGATGTCTAAGCACATGATAGGAAAAAAAAGAGTTCTTCACATAACTAGAGAAATCTGAAGGACTTGGAATGTATCATTTAGAGACAATAGGAAAGCCAAAATTATTGACATAGGTAAAGTTGGTAAAAATGTTGACTCACCCATTCTTGATAAAGTTTTACTTGTTAATGGACTCAAACATAATCTGTTGAGTATAAGTCAGCTTTGTGACAAAGGCCTCAAAATTATGTTTGAACCACAAGCCTACTATGTGTTAAGGATGAGTAACAATAAAATCTTATTCATTAGTAGGAGAATTCATAACATTTATGCCATTGAATTAAATTCTCTTATTAATAATAATGCAAAGTGTTTAGTTTCTATAGTGAATGAAGGGAAAACCAAGCATAGAAGGCTAGAACATGCAAGCATGAGACTCTTCAACAAGATGAAAAAAAGAAACTTGGTTGAAGGTCTATCTGAAATCAAGTTTGTGAAGGAAGGAATCTGTGAAGCATGTTAAAAAGGAAAATAGGTAAAGTCTTCATTTGAAGCTAAAAACATAATAAGTTTATCTAGACCCACCTTGCAATTGTTTCATATGGACTTATTCAGACCCATTAGAGTATCTAGCTCATGAGGCATGCATTATACATTTGTCATTATAGATGATCACTTTAGTATACTTAGGTGTTGTTTCTTCCTCACAAGGACTCTTGTTTTAATGCCTTTAAGACCTTTGCTAAGAGAATTCAAAACTAAAAAGATTTAAAGATATCTTCAATTAAAAGTGACCATGAAGGAGAGTTTGAAAATGCTAAATTCCATAGCTTTTGTGATGAGTATGGTATCTCACATAACTTCTCTACTCTTAGAACACCACAATAGAATGGTGTAGTAGAAATGAAGAACAGAACTATTCAATAAATGGTTAAGACCATGTTAAATGAGTACAATCTTCCTAAATACTTCTGGGTTAAAGTTGTGAACATTTTTTATTACATGTTAAATAGAGTATTGGTCAAGCCTTTGTTGAAAAAAACTCCCTATGAGTTATGGAACAATAGGAAACCTAAGATTGCAAATTTTAGAGACTTTGGTTGCAAATGTTTTATTATAAACAATAAGGACAACCTTAGCAAATTTGACTCCAAATATGATGAAGGAATTTTTCTTGGATACTCTACTACCAACAAAGCGTATAGAGTCTTCAACAAGAGAACTCTTGTTGTTGAGGAGTCTATGCATGTTGTTTTTAGTGAATCTGATCCCACTTCTTCAATAAAAGAAGAAGTTATTAATGATCCTGCAAGTCTTACGAGTGAGCAAAATATTACAAAAGAAGTGAAGAATGTGGACAAGCCACAAGAAATAAGGTGTGAAGAGAATTCAAATCAACCTCTTCCTACTGTAAATGATAAAAAAACTCAACTGGGAAGGGACTGCATCTTTAAAAAAGATCATCCAAGAGATCTCATCATAGATGATCCATAAAGTTGAGTAATAACTAGATCATCATTTAGAAATGCAAGTAACAACTAGATCATCATTTTAGAAATGCTTGTACAAATCTTGTTTTTGTTTCCCTTATTAAGCTTAAGGCCATAGATGAGGCCATAAGAGATGAGCATTGGGTTCTTGCTATGCAAGATGAACTTAATTAATTTAAAAGGAATAAAGTATAGACCTTAGTTCTTAAACCTTAAAAACATTCCATTATTGAAACCAAATGGGTCTTTAGGAATAAGATTGATGAGCATAAAACCACAGTTAGAAACAAGACTCAGTTAGTAGCCAAAGGCTATAACCAAGAAGAGGGAATTGACTTTGATAAGACATTAGATTGTATTTGCATTTGCATCTCATATGAATTTTAAGTTATATCAAATGGACGTCAAAAGTGCTTTCCTTAATGGCTACATTGATGAAGAAGTTTATGTTGGACAACCCTTTGGTTTTGAAAGCCATTGCTTTCTTGACCATGTGTTCAAGCTCACCAAAGCCTTATATGGCTCAAAGTAAGCTCCAAGGGCTTGGTATGAAAGGTTAAGCAATTTTCTTGTAAAGAAAGGATTCTCCAAATGGTTGGTAGTAAATGATATTATTTTTAGTGCCATTAATGGTTGCTTGTATGAAGATTTCTCCAAAGTGATGAAAAGTGAGTTTAAGATGAGTATCATAAAAGAACTCATGTTCTTTCTTGGATTACAAATCAAACAATAAAAGAAAGGAATATTCATCAACCAAGCTAAATACACAAGAAAACTGATCAAAAGATTCAGTATGGAAAACAACAAACCATACAAAACTCCTATAAGCACCAATATCAAACTAAGCGCATATGAATATGGTAAGTTTGTAGATCAAAAGTTGTATAGAGGTATGATTGATAGTCTTTTCTATCTAACAACATCTAGGCTTGACATTATGTTTAGTGTGTGCTTATGTACAAGATATTAGTATAATCCCAATGTGTCTCACTTACATGCTGTAAAACACATACTCAAACACCTTAATGGTACTTCCAACTTTAGACTTTAGTATCCTAAGAGTTCTTCATTTGAGTTAAATGTACTTTCATATGTTAATTTTATAGGGTGTACCTTAGATAGAAAGAGCACTTGAGGTACATACCAATTACTTGGTGAATGTTTAGTGTCTTGGAGTAGCAAAAAAGTAAAATTCAGGTGCTCTGCTTATAATTGAAGCTGAGTATATGGCAGCATGTCTTTGTTGTGCTCAAATCCTATGGATGAAGCAATAACTTCTTAATTATAAGGTTCTTATAAATCAAATGGCCATCAAATGTGATAAAAACTAGTGCCATAAACTTATCTAGGAATCTCATTCAGCATTCTAAGAGCGAACATATAGATATAAGACATCACTTTCTAAGAGATCATGTCAATAATAGTGATATTGTATTAGAATTTATTGATACTAACCATCAATTGATAGATATTTTTACTAAACCTCTTTGTGATTAAAAGATGTAATTTATCAAAAGAGAACTTGGAATGATTGATAGAAATACATTGAGTTAACATCAATAAGTTCTTCTCTTTTACCCTAGTTAATTCATGCATAATCTTTGTTGATTGTTTATGTGCCATGTGAAATGACTTTAATCAAAATCTTTATATTCTATAAGCTAAATGTTTTTTATTGTATTTTGTCTTGATCAATTCTTCTTTTATTAATTGAATTCATGACAATATCATTAAGTTTGATTAATAATTTACATAAACTTACCTTTGCAATCATTTGCTCATTTAAAAAATCAATTTTAAACTTGGTTTTTCTTTGGAAAAACATGGCCAATGACCTTTGTGTTATTTGTGATTTACACCTTATGTTTCTGTATACCCCTACGATCGTTTTGAACTTCTAACGACCATTGTTATTCACCTAATGGGTTGCGAGTAACAACTATTGTTAAATGAAAAACACTTGCTTGAACTAGATAACGGTCATGTCCAATAGCCATTGTTTCATTCACAATAGCCATTGAACACTTCTAATGATAATATTTTTTAAAGAAATATGAAGCTCTTCACACTCCTATATATATAACCCCAAAACCTTAAAGTTGTTTTGCTTTTGCTTTCATTGTACTTTTGCTCTTTTTTTTATATATATATATATCTCTCTATTTTATTGTTTCCTTTATCTGTCACTTGCATCATTTATCAAATCACCAAACCAAATGGCACCCAAAGCTAAAACAACTAGGAGATATAAATAACCTGCTTGAAAAAACCAACAACCCTCTTATTCCAGTTCAGAAATTGAGGAAAATTGGCCTTAATGTTTACTCAACAAAAAGAAAAGGTCAAGTGTACCATCCTCTGCTTCTCAATCCTCAAAGAAGTTCCAGTCTATTCTAAAATCAAAAGGGAAAGGAATAAGATAGAAAAGAGAAAACTCCCCTCATTGTCAAAATTTCAACTTAAGATGAACTAGCTAACATCTAGGGGAGGCAAATTCTTTGAATGGACCAATATACAAAGGTATGGGTTAATAGATCAAGTAGAAGCATTGATGATAAGGATAGGGTGTGAACTCTTCTGTCACATCAAAAAAGCCTTTATATATGGAGCTTACAGTTGAGTTCTTGACTACTTTTGAAGTTCTGGGAGGTGATTGCCATGCATACGCAAAGGAAGGGACCATTAATTTTAGACTCTCTAGGAAAAAGTACACTCTAAGGCCAAGTGAGTTGGCTAAATCTTTGATGCCATTACTACTGGAGTAATAAAGCATCCCCCCACTTTTAAAGTGGATGTGAACCAGCTTTAGAAGTTAATCACATATGGGAAAAGCAACTACAACACTAATAACAATAAGGCATTTAAGATAAAAAGTCAAGCCTTGAGGATTGTACATCGATTTATAACTTATAACATCAATGATAAAGCCCAATCAAATGAAAATTGCACCATCACAAACCTCTTCTATCTCTAATGCATGAGAAATAAATAAAGAATAAACACACCATGTTCTTGATGCAAAGAATAGGCAGTTAAGTGTATAAGGGAAATGACATGATGGGCCATTATATCACTAGAATTTCAAAGTATGTAAAGGTTATACCCTCAACAGAAGAGGAACTTGAAGCAAGGAACATTGTGTTTGAGAAATTGCCACACAATGAATCTATTAGTGAAAAATGTTGTGGAGTATGGGATCCTTCAAAGGCTTACCTCAGGTCTATGAAAAAGAATTGCAGAAGAAGAAGAAGCCCTTAGACCATACTAGGATGATGAAAAAGTTGAGAAAGCCATCCAAGCAGGGACTATTATTATGGAAGAGACAGGTACAAGTGCTTATGCTCCTGCTGCAGCTATTTCTCACTCAGAGTTTGAGCAAAAGGTCTTTGATCAACTAGCAATCATCTCTAATGTCATTCAAAGGGTTGAATCCTCTATCATTTCCATTCTCTACTAAGTTCAAAAACTATAAAGCAATATAAAAAATGTTAACCAAACTCTAAATTGGATAGTTGAAGGACTAAACTTGCAACCTGGAGCTCCAACTTTTCCAGTAGAGTCAAAGCAGCAACTGAGACCTAAGGACAAGCCTTAGAACCATCTCTAGGACCCTCACCTCCACTTATCTTCATATGCATATTTTGTTTTTCTTTATTTTTTTTCAAAAATGTTGATGTAAGGGACAACATTTCTTTAATGATTATAAATATTTTATCACCTCATTTTATTCTTACTTGAGTTATCTTTGTTATTTCTTTGCTTATGTATTACTTTTTGATAATGACAAAGGGGGAGAATAACTAAGTATAAGAACAAAGAGGAGTAAAATTGGTAATACAAGAATAAGGCAAGCCAAGAAAGAATGAAAATGTATATGACATATCTTATTTCAATTTGTTTTAGAACTTGTATGTATAACCTACCTTAATAATGCATAAACAATAAAACAAAGGGGGAGTAAAATGACTCATTATAACATATATATTTATCCATTTTACTTAAAATTTTTATGTTATATTAAAATTTTTATGTTGTACATTTCTTGCAAGGATTATTTACCCTTAATAGATCATTTATCATCATCAAAAAGAGGGAGAATGTTGGATCTGACTTAGGAGTTTTGGTAAACCAAGCTTATTTTGATGATTACAAACACATCTAAAAGCTAACTCTTATTCAAGTTGGTGTGTAAGATCTTGCAGGTACATCAATCTTTTGTCTAAAGGATTTAAGAAGAAGAATTTTTGAAAAACTCTGAGTATTTAAAACCAACGGGTGTTGTTACATTTCAACAGGCATTATGACTTCATCAACGAGCATTGGAGATTCTTAACAAGCATTGAAATGACAACCAAAATATGAGGTAAGGTTTCTGGACCCCTCATCCATCAACTCTCTCTTAGCACAATAGGCATTAGATGTTAAAATCACTTAAAGCTTCACAAGATAACCCTCATAGTAGGTATGGCTCATCGATATCTCAACAAGCATTGCATTTTTGTAACAAGCATTGGACCAAACGACTTGATGTGAACATAACCCTTGAAGTCTCGACATGGGTGTTGGACTTATACCAACGGACATTGAAAAAGCACCAAGGCAGAGCTAGAGTTTCTAGACCTTCAAATAGGAGATATTCAAATATTCAACAGGCATTGGAAAACTTTTTAACAATGCATTAAACTAAACCTAACAACCATTGAATCATTATACAAAATCTTGAAAAATAGAGAACACACATTGTCCATATCCTAATAGGAGTTGAAATCTAATTCTAATAGGTATTAAAAAGCTCCAACAGTCGTTGAAGGAGTTGGTAACTAAAAAATTGAGAAAGTCAGAAGAGGAGCGTCTAGATAAATCTCTCTCTAATAGCTAGTTTTAATGGGCATTCCAATAAAATCAACAATCATTGAAGTTGTATTTTCACCTAGCAACAGGTGTGGAGACTGTCCAATAAGAGTTAAATGGCTACTTTATGACATGGAGTGACAACCTTTTTTCTAACTACTAGTTTTATGTCTCTACCTATAAAAGGACACTCCCATAACAAGATGATGTAGAGAAAAAGTGAAAAAGGTCAAAAATGAATTTATTCTTTTATGAAAATAATTTTTAAAGGGGTGAAACAAGTGTGATCTAACTTCAAGGGAAGATCAATTGTCAAAAGCTTGCATAGGACATCTTAAAAAATAAGATGAAGAATAAGCTTACGACATCTCTCAAAGCTCTCCACCAAGTCAAACATTATTTATGAGTGTGGTCATCACTGTTTATTACTTGAGTGAGAGTGTTCTTTCTCATCTTTAGATTATAAATTCTTTAGAGAAAGGTTTTTGGTTTAGGAGATCTTAGTAGATCAAAACCATTTTTGTGAAAGGTTTAAGGTAGTACTTATAAACCACTTTAGGAAATGGTTTTAATAGCACCCAAAAGTTTACTTGTAATGGCTTAGTAGTGCCCAAAAACTACTGGTGTAAAGGTGATTAATAGCATCTGAAATCTATCTTGATAGTGAAGGCTTCAGTGGAAGACTAAATAAGAGGATGTAGACAGGATTGTGTCGAACCTCTATAAATTGATTGTGTTGATTTCTCATTATTTTTGGGCATAACTTTCTTTTTTATTTTTTTTACTTGCCATTAGCCTATTCAATCCTCCTTCTAGGTCACTGAAGGACAATAGTAATGTCTCAACTTCATGGCTGAGCTAACTAATGTATATGCTACCTTCTCTAGTATGGGGTAGTTCAGCTCGACTCCTTTGACGACTTTGCCAGCATAATAGATTGGCTTTTACTCTAATTATTCTTCCTTGATTAGGACTGAGGTAATTGTGTCTTTGGTTGTTGCTAAGTACATGAAGAGTAGTTCATCCTGCAAGGGACGATTGAGCAAAGAAGGCAAGTCAAGGAATGTTTTTAATTCTTCAAAGGTTTTTTGGCACTCATCATCCCACCTGAACTTTTTAAGGTCTCTAATGTTTTATAAAAAGGTAAGCAGCACTGAGTTGATGAAGAGATGAATCTTCCTAGGGTTGTGGTCCTTCCATTAAGTTTTTGAACTTTGCTGATTATCTAAGGTGGTTTCATGTGGATAATCGCCTTGATCTTCTCAAGGTTAACCTCAATGCCTCTTTAGAAAGTCAAAGCTAAGGAATTTACCAACTCAGACTTCGAAGACACATTTTTCTAAATTAAGTTTCATGTTGTATTGGTTGAAGATTTGGAAGGCCTCTTTTAAGTCCCTGGACTAGTCTTTAACTCGATGGTTTTTCACTATCATATCATCTATATAGACTTTTATTATTTTTCTAATCTATTCTTTGAACATATGGTTTACTAGCCTCTGATAGGTGGCTTTTACATTTTTTAGTCTAAAGGGCATGACCTTGTAGCAATAGGTGCTTTCGTGGGTTATAAAGTTTGTTTTCTCTTCATCCAACATGAACATATATAATTGGTGTTACCCTATGATTACATCAATGAAGTTGTATAACTCGTATCCTATTATAAAATTAATGAGTTGATCTATATTGGGCAGGGGGTAGTTATCCTTCAAGCAGACTTTGTTAAGATCTGTGAAATCAACATATATCCTACACTTTTTGTTTGATTTTTTCACTAACATGACATTTGCTAGTCAATTCAGATATTGTACTTCTCAAATGAATCCATCATGCAATAACTTGCACACCTCCTCGGCTATGGCCTTTTGACACTTGGGTGCATGGTTTCTTCACTTCTATTTGACTAATTTTGTGTTGAGCTTGTGAACAATAATTGAGGGATCAATCCAATGATGTTTGAAGGAGATTGGGTAAATGTGTATAATGTTTATAAATGTGCCAAGCTAATGTCTTTTTCCACCGATTGAGTGAGTTCTACCTCAATGCAAAGAGTTCAATTTTCCCTAATTGATAGAGACTTTAGGTTTGCTATTGACTCAACATTTTTTTAGAGAATTCTCAAGAATGAAGTCTAGCGATTCAAAAGAGACCGCATGGTTGACTTCCTCAAAGATGTTCATATATGTTTCTCGTGTTATCTTCTGATCACCCCTAACAACTACCACACCCTGCTAGATTGTAATCTTCATAGTGAGGTATTTGATGCAAGTACATACTGTTGTGTCATATAAGATTGATCGCTCGATGATGCCATTGTAGGCAAAAAGGATGTCTACCACTATCTATGTTACCTTAAATTCTTTGTGATGTCTTTATCCCCCAATTCCATATTTAACTTGATAGATCCTATTATGTCAACTTTGGTTCCCTTAAGTCTAGTAAGAAGGGTTCAGACTAGGCATAACTTCTTGAAATCCAGCCCGAACACTTTAAAAGCTTTTACTGTCATCATATTGATCTAGCTACCATCGTCTACTAAGATTCATTTAACCAAGAAGTTTTCAATTTGGCCTTGTACTATTAGGGCATTTGTATAAGCAGTGTTAAGTCTTTTGTCATCATCTACTGCGAAAAAAGTGATGGAGTGAAACATAAGTTCCTGTTCACTCTTTTTACTATTGATAGAGTATATCTAATGAATTTGCCATTTTCTTTAGGTGGAGTTGTCTCCTTTTTTGGCTTCTCTTGTTATGACATCTACAAATTTGACATATTGTCTATTATTGGGCCTTTTCTCTTGGTGTCCATCTTCTTATTGCGACTCATGCCTATAATCATTTGAAGCTGCTCATTTTTTGAATTGGTTGAGTTTGCCCTGCTAGACTAGTCATTCAATTTTATTTTTCAGGTCCTTGCATTCTTTTATTTCTTGTCTGTTATCCCTGTGGAATCTATAATACCTATCTTTCTTTTTTGTGGTCGAGCCTTTTAACAAATGAAGGAAGTGGATTCTTTCTCCTGATCATTTGATCCAACAGAGGACTTTGCTTTTGCTAGTCATGAGTGAGGTATAGTACCAAACGAAACTGTTGTTTAGGTCCGAGGGGATTGAGCAAATTCCTTTTTGTCTAGCTTGGTATCATTCTTACTATCCCCTCTCCTTTTTCATCTCTTTCTATGCGAACTATGGGAGTAAGTTCACAAGTTGTCATCCAAGCAGATGAAACAATTACTTTGTTCCATCAATTTATAAAAAATTTTAAGAGGATTAATATTGAGAGAATCAAAGTGTCCTAAATTCTTATAATTTTAGATCATCACATTTGTTGCTACTTCATGATTGAAATTGTTTACTTGCATGGCCACCTTGTTAAATATAGTTAGGTAGTCATGCAGTGATTCTCCCGACTCCTAAACAACCTCATGCAAGTTTAAAGAGATTATTACTTGTAGGATGGCTAAAATGAATCGACCTGCAAAACACTATAAGAACTTAGTGAAACTACGAATCAAGTTGTGATCTAGGTCTTTATACCAATCTTGTGCTACTTCTTCAAGGGTAGTAGGAAAGATTTTGCAAAGAAGGACATCTAAGCAATTATAATGCTTTAGCTTGGACCAAAACTTATAAAGGTGGCTTTGAGGATCAATTGTTCCATTATACCTGTCAATCGGGAGTAGCTTGAATTTGTGGGGTACTAGCTCGACCCTAACCTCTGCAGCTAGAGGATTATGATCATAAGTGTGGTAGTGGAGGGCAAAGTGTTCCTTTCTCCTTGATCATTTGATCGCCTCTATGACTTTCTTTTCAAGGGCATCTTCGCCTTAGTAAGTGTTTTCTACACAGGTGGCTTGACTTTCTTTTGGCTTGTATGACGATTCACCTATGTCAATGAGTCTTTTCAATTTAGGTGATTCAGATTAAGCAAAGGTGGTTGGTTCAACTGTTTTGGCAAGATTCCTATAAGACAATAAAGGTGAGAAGGTGTTCGACCTATTATCAAAAATCCACTTTGATGCTTAAGTCAGTAATGTCCTAGAGAGAGAGAGAGTCAATATAATGTGAGAGATACCTATTAGTGCTCCTTATCTAATGTTTAGGGAGAGCTATTTTTTTTCGAATAGGACTTCATATCTTCCTTAATGATTGTTTCCTAATGATAATTATCTTCCTGTTAAGAGATATTTTTCTGATAATGGATAATATTCCTACTTAGAATGAGCTACATGTTAGTTATGCTTGGGTGGGCCTAGCCACATAGTTTTACAGTTTCATGGGTTGTATTACGGGTCAAGCTGATCTTCATTTCTTATTATAGTGATAGAGCTCAAATTAAGTTTTATGTGTGATTGGGCATAACCTATATATATATATATATATATATATATATATATATA
>CATIWR010102334.1:0-11482 GCA_949677035.1 Omphalea diandra | reverse complement strand
AAGAGGTTCTAAACTTAGGATTAAATATCCTAGTCCAACAGTTGTGTTAGAGTTTATTGACACAAATCATCAACTTGCGGATTTTTTTACTAAACCTCTCAATGAAGAAAGTTTGACCTTCATTAAGAGAGAATTGGGAATGCTAGATGGCAGTTCCCTAAAGTGAAAAATTTGATCTTATGTATAATTGCTATGTGTGTTTATTGTTGCTTTTTGATTTGTGATAATTATATGTGTGTTTATTAAATTTGATATTGGTTAATTGAGATGTCTTAATTTTAATTGCAATTGTGCTTTTCTATAACATATTACATAAATTAAGCATTAACATAGTGAAATTGATCACAATTTTCAAAACTTAATTTTCTATCCTTATCTTCATTGACTCATAATTCGCGGTCACTAACACCTATTCATGATCGCGAATTACAAGTCCAAGTCACTCGACTGTCAAACATCAAATCGTGGTCGCGAGAATGAAGCTCTACCATGAATTTTGTTTAAGAATTCAAATTGTTACCATTGAAGTGCATATTTTCGAGGAAAATTTGTCTGTTAGTCACATTTCTCAGAATTCGCGGTCGCGACTTCAGAATTCGCTGACCTGAATTAGGGTAACCGCCTAGCCATTAAGTGATGTGATTGCCAACCATTTACATCTCATCAACAATGCATTTCTAGCCGTTTACAGAGACCCCAAATGGCTATAAATACCTCATAAAATAGTAACATCCTCACATCACTTCCAACATCAAATTTTCTCTCTCACAATTCTCACAAACTCTAAAAATCTCTTAAACTCCTCCCATGGCTCCCAAGAAAATGTCCAAAGCAGAAAAAGGCAAGGCCATTGCTCAACCTTCTGCTCCTCTTGCTCTTCACCTTTTGAAGGGTATTACCAAAGAGGAGAAAGATTGCTTCAAAGCAAACTCCTCCAAAACAATCCTCCCCAACCCTTCAACTTTCCTGCTAGAGATGCTTGGGCTTAACGAAAAAATTCATGCATTCCTATTGAACTTGGGCTAGATCGAGTTTATCTTCCAGGATGAACCCAGATTTGAAGAAGTGGTAAGAGAATTCATGTGCACGGTACAACTCAGTCGCAAAGCAGATTCACAAGTATGTTAATATGGGTTAGTTTTTCAAGCTTTTGGTGACCCCCATTTCATTACTTTTGACCAACTTTCCTCACCTTTTAACCTTCAAGTTGGAGAACACATACCTTTTATCATCTCCGCACTTGACGTTATTTACTTTGAGTTTTGGTCAGAAATTTCAATCAAAACTAAACACGACCCAAAAACCTCTTTGGCCAAACACATTAAAACCTTAGCATTTTGGATACTTCATCATATCATCACCTTCTTAGTTAATGCTAGAGGTGATGGAAATGAAAAGGTACCATAGAAGGACTTGGCATTTCTTTTCCGCCTTATTAAGAACAAACCAATCCAAACTGGTAGGTATCTTGTGGATTAATTAATCCACATAAGCACCAAGCCCAAAAGCCAATTCCTTCTTCCATCCCACATCACAACCATATATCGATATGTAGGAGCTCTTAATGAGGATAACGAAAAGTTCCTCACTAAGAAACTTCTACCATCATAAAACTTTCTTGATTTCACCTATCTCATAAACACCAAAGCAATTCACTCGGACACTTATGCCTACACTTTGGGTGAAATTGGTGCTAAAAAGATAGAGTCCTCACAAGCCTCAAAAAGGAAGAGACTAATTATTGAAGAAGGAGCCCCATCCATCCCTCTTTAACCAAAGCCTAAGGCTAAACTCTCACTTGCTACCATCAACAACAAACTGGATAAGTTGATGAGGATGATGAAAACGAGATTTTTATTCCTCTCTCATCTTTATAGTGATATGGTAAACTTGCAAGAGAAGTTAGGAGTCCCTCCTTGCCATCTTCTGGAATACACTGAGTTTAATGATACTCATAAAGAAGAAGGCCATGATCAAGTGGAGGATGGAGATGAGGCTGAAGGTGAAGATCATAATGATGATGAAGACTTTTCTAGAGATGAAGATAATTCTCATGCTTTCTAGTTTAGGATCTCTTTTAAATCTTATTGGACTACGATGGTTAATCCTAAGTCTTGGACCTCTTTTGATCTTGAAAAAGGAGATTGATCAATCTTAATGATTCAATTGAGTGTTGTTTTGCAGAATTAAGTTAGATTTTCAATTGAAAGTTAGAAGGATTGCATAATCTTTAAGAAGGCAAAGTTCACCCAAATTTGCGGTCAGTGGTTTGTAATTCGCAATCACGACTTAGTTCAAGGACAGTGTGAAACTTGGCCAGACGGATTTTGAGGACAACATCGCTGTCGTGACTCATCCAAAGATAAGAGTGTCAAAGTCACAGATGAATCGAGGTGTATGCCACGCCTTAGTCGCGACTGTAACTTTTAAAGTGATTGAAGAGGGAACTAAGTCCATAATCATAGCATGCTAAGTGTCCCAGGTATCCATTGGAGAACAAAATTTGCGAGAGAAACATTTTGGGTAGCAATCGCGATTCAAGTAGAAGAAAATTGTCTTTCAAACAGAAGAATTTATGTCCTGAGTTGTGCCCTGCACAAAGAAGAATCGCAACCGCGACTTTTGTGAGCAGTTAGAATGTAACAACTATATTTTCCTGATGGACCAATGAGAAGCTACCACATGGACTAGCCATTTGACATAAACTGGTTTTTTCGCCGTAATTTTTGGCTCCTATATGAAAATTTAGATTTCACGACTACGATTGACTGGTAGCGACCGTGACTCCTGCATGACATACAATTAATGTAGAATTTGCCTATCATGTCTTGAATATTTGTTGAGCTTTAAAGTCTAATGTCTCTTTGGTGGGTATGAGGTATAAATGCTCCACCAAACAGTGATAAATGAGATAGATAGAGAATTCATTACTTGCGTTAAAGCTCTCAATCTTTTGCTACTCAATTTTTTCTCTTCTTTCTGAGATTGTAATTGTTGGGTGTGAGCATTAAACACTAGTTGTAAAAAAGGTTGTAGTGTGAGCTTGTGAAAACACTTAAGAGAGTTTTTAGTGTGATCCTTAGAAAACACTTGTAAGAAAGGTTATTGCGTGAGCCCTGAAAACAAAAAGTGTAAAGGTTGTTATGTGAACCTTGAAAACACAAAGTGTAAAAGTTAGGTGTGAGCTTAGAAACACCATTTGAAATTAGTGAAACACCCAATTGCAGAGAATTGGGGAGTGGACATAGGATTGATTATACTCGAACCACTATAAACCATGTGTTCTCTTTTCTACTCCTTCTTTACCCTTACTTTATTTTTTTATACACCAATTCAATCGCCTTCTTTGGTGCCTAGGGCCAACAAGCGGTATTAGAGCCAAGTCTCACATTCAAGCCTTAATTGGGTGAGCAAAGTTCATGGCACAAGAGGGAATCCACTCATACCTTAAGCCCCACTTTGATGGATTCGACTATACTCATTGGAAGTATAGGATGGAAATTTACCTTAATACAAATGTGGTGGACCTTTAGGATGTAGTTGTCAAAGGATGGAAGCCACCCACTAAAGTAGTGGATGGAATTAAAGAACTTATTCCAAGGGAAGAATGGGTTAAAGCTCACAGAGGTCAAATGGAAAAAACAAGAGAGCAATGACGATTCTTCTAAGTTCTCTCTTTAGAGAAGAGATTGGAAGAGTACAACATTGCCAAATAGTACATGCCATTTGAAAGACTCTTGAGAACTACCATGAAGGCACAACACTAGTTAAATCAAGCCTTTTGGAGATGTATGTGATAAAATGAGAGCTCTTCATGATGAAGGACCATGAAAGCATTACTGAAATGATGAATAGACTCCTATTCATCGTCACCAACATGAAGAAATTTAGGACTCTAATCAACTATGACGTAAACACAAAAATTTTTAAAACCCTACCATTAGATAAGTTTGGTGCAAAAGTGTGTAACATCGAAGAGTCCAATCTGGGGATTGGGAATGTTCCAACAGATGTGTTGATAGGCAAACTCTTAACTCATGAGTTAGCCTTACAAAAGGATGAGCAAATGAAGAAATTAAGAGGCCAAAGAGATAAATTAGAAAAAGAAAGAAGAACCTTGACACTCAAAACCTTAACAAAGAAGAAGGAGGTAAAAACTACCTCTAGTGATGAAGAAAGTGACAAAGAAGAAGATGAGCTTGCAATGCTCTCAAAAAGGACAAAGAAGTTTATTAGTAGAAGAAAAGAAAGAAGAAGCTTTAAGAAGACAGCTCCTAATCTAAGAGAGAGATCCAATGAAGTCACTTGCTATGAATATGGCAAGCAAAGCCACATCAAATACAATTGTCCCAAATTAAAGAAGAAGAATAGATGAGACAAAGAGAAGAAGAAGAGTTTTTCAGCCACTTGGGATGACAACTCAAGTGAAGATGAAAAAGAAGGAGAAGTTGCCAACATTTGCTTCATGGCACAAGAAGATTGTCCAAATGAGGTAAGTACTTCTTTCCACTATCATTTTGATTTTGATGAATTTGATGAGACAGATGAAGACCTTCTAGAGGCTCTTACTATGAGTTGTGACAAATATAAAAGAAAATGTCAAAAATTAGAGGATGATTATAAAACTCCTAATGATATTGTAAGCTAATTGAGAGCATCAAATGATGAGCTCAAAAAATTTGTGGAAAATCTTTCAACATCATCTTCTTCATCAGCTTCATTAAGAAAAAAGAATGACTCTCTAAAGGGAGAAGTCATTGTGCGTAGAAGCTCAATCTCTAAGTTCCGTAAAGGAAAGGAAGCCTTGGACATATTGATTGTGTCACAAAGATCACCATTAAGTAGACATGGTCTAGGCTTCAATGGAGCCTCCCCATTATCTCAAACTACATTTGTTAGATCATTAGAACCTCAAACCTCAAGTGTTGAGGTAATTAGGAAGAAAAGTGCTCCTAGCACTAAGCCTCTTAAGCCTAAGGGCAAAGGGAAGGCTCACCTCAAATTAGAGGACCCTTCAACTCCTAACCTCCTAGGACCCAAGTATGCTTGGGTATCTAAGAAAAGGTGACTCACTTTTGTTGTGCAAGGGAGTGTGGCAACCACCAAATCAAGCAATTGACATGTGGATAGTGGATGTTCCAAGCATATGACTGGAAATAGAAAGCTATTCATAGCATTGAAGGAAAAAGAAGGTGGAGATATCACATTTGGTAACAATGCTAAGGGTAAGGTAATTGGCATTGAAACCATTGGTAAGAATGGTTGTTCATTAATTGATAATATTTTATTAGTTAGTGGCTTACAACATAATTTATTGAGTGTAAGTCAATTGTGTGACAAAGGTAATAAAGTCACCTTTGATCCTAGGGAATGCCGAGTCACCACTTTAGTGGATGATGAGGTTATTTTCAAGGGTGAAAAGAAAGGTAATACCTACTCAATTGACTTAGACAATTTGGCTAACCAATCTTTAAGTATCTTATGTCTTTGAGCAATGAAACTTGGTTATGGCATAAAAGGCTTGGACATGCAAACATGGATCTTCTTCAAAGCCTATCCAAAGAAAAGTTAGTGGAAGGACTTCCCAAGCTAAGCTTCTCCAAAGGCAAGACATGTGGTCCATGCCAAATGGGGAAGCAACACTATGCCTCTCACAAAGCCAAAAATGTTGTAAGTACATCTAGACCACTTCAACTTATCCATATGGACTTGATAGGGCCTACTAGAAGTGTTAGCTTAGGTGGAAAGCATTATGCACTAGTCCTTGTAGATGACTACTCTAGGTTCACTTTGGGTATCATTTCTAGCACATAAGAATGATTCATTTGATGCTTTCAAATGGTTCACTTTGGTATCATTTCTAGCTCGAAAGAATGATTCATTTGATGCTTTCAAAAGTTTTACAAAAAGTGTTCAACATGAAAAAGGTTACTTCATATCTTCTATTAGAAGTGACCATGGAAAGGAATTTCAAAATAAATCATTTAAAAATTATTGTTTGGAAAATGGAGTTTTTCGTAATTTTTCAACTCCTAGAACACCACAACAAAATGGTGTTGTAGAGAGGAAAAATAGACCATTGGTGGAAATATCTAGAATAATGCTCAATGAGTATTCACTACTAAATTACTTTTGGACTGAAGCCATTAACACTGCATGCTATATTGCAAATAGAGTTTTTAAAAGACCTATTCTCTACATAAACTTCTTATGAGCCATAAAATGGTAGAAAACCCAAGATATCATACCTTATAATGTTTGGATGTAAGTGATATATTTTGAACACCAAGTAGAATCTTGGAAAATTTGATTCTAAAACCAACGAATGTATCTTCTTATGATATTCCACCTATAGTAAAGCAAATAGAGTCTTTAACAAAAGTATGAGGGTAGTTAAAGAATCTATGAATGTTATTTTTAATGAATCTGGTAAACTTGATCTTGGGAAAGGTATTTTTGTTGATGATCTTGTAGGTGATCTTAAAAAGCTAGAATTGGATGATTCTACAAGAAGAGTTAATAAAGATAAAGAAGAAGGTGATTCTTCAAGAGTAGATGAATACCAACATCATCAACAACAAGTAGAGCCAAGCCAAGATCTACCCAAGATTAGAGATTCTCCAAAGGACTTAAGCATTGGTGATACTTCTAAGGGTGTAAGTACTAGATCTCAACTTAATCTTTTAAATAATAATCTTGCATTTGTTTCTCAACTTGAGCCAAAGTCAATTGATGATGCTTTTGATGATGAGAGTTGGGTACTTGCTATGCAAGAATAACTCAATCAATTTGAGAGAAATAAGGTATAGGAACTTGTCCCTGGGCCTAAGAACACTCAATTATAGGTTGTAAGTGGGTGTTTAGGAACAAGTTAGATGAGCAAGTTTTCATCACTAGAAACAAAGCTAGATTGGTTGCTAAGGGATACAACCAAAAGGAAGATTAAAGGCTATTAGGATTCTCTTAGCATTTGCTTGTCATATGAATTTCAAACTTTTTCAAATGGATGTAAAAAGTGCTTTTTTGAATGACATTATAAAAGAGGAAGTCTATGTTGAACAACCTCTTGCTTTTGAGTCTCATTATTTTCCAAACCATGTTTTCAAATTAAACAAAGCCTTATATGGATTGAAACAAGCTTCGAGAGCTTGGTATGAAAGGCTTAGTTCATTTCTCTTGAAAAATGATTTTGAGAAAGGAAAGGTGGACACCACATTTTTTGTCAAAAAACACAAGCATGATACATTAATCGTTTAAATCTATATAGATGATATTATCTTTGGTGCTACTAATGAATCTCTTTATGAGGATTTTGCTAAGTGCATGACTAGGGAATTTGAAATGAGCATGATGGGAGAGCTCAAGTTCTTTCTCGGTCTACAAATCAAGCAATCCAAAGAAGGAATCTTCATCAATCAAACCAAGTACACAAAGGAGATGCTAAAGAAATTTGACATGGATGGTTGCAAAGTAGCTAGAACTCCAATGAGCAGTACCATCAAGCCAGATAAGGATGAATCGGGTAAGGTGGTAGATGAAAAGGGATATCGAGGTATGATCGGATCTCTACTTTATCTTACTGCTTCTAGGCTAGATATCATGTTTAGTGTTTGCATGTGTGCTAGGTTTCAATCCTCCCTTAGAGAGTCTCATTTGAATGTTGTTAAAAGGATCTTTAAGTTTTTGCATGGCACTATACACTTAGGGCTATGGTATCCTAGGGATTCCTCATTTAGCCTTGAAGGGTATTTGGATGCGGATTATGCTGATAACTTATTAAATAGAAAAAACACTTTTAAAACTTTCCAATTTATAGGTGAATGTCTAGTTTCTTAGTTTTATAAAAAGCAAGCATCGGTTGCCTTATCCACCACGGAAGCCAAGTATGTGGCAGCGGGTTGTTGTTGCACCCAAGTTCTTTGGATGAAACAACAATTGAAGGATTTTGGCAAAGTAGTTGATCACATTCCCATTAAATATGATAACATAAGTGCTATTAATCTCTCTAAGAATCCCTTTTAACATTTGAGAAGTAAGCACATAGACATTATACATCATTTTCTTAGAGATCATGTACAAAAAAGGTGATGTTATGTTGAAATTTATTGACACAAATTATCAACTTGCAAATATTTTCACTAATCCTCTAAATGAAGAAAGGTTGAACTTCATTAAAAGAGAATTGGGAATGCTTGATGGAAGCTCCCTAAAGTGAAAATTTTTGATCTTATGTGAAATATTGCTATGTGTATTGGTATTTGTTGATTTGTAATATTAATATATATATTTTTCTATGGATCACAATTTTTTTCATTTTTCTAAAATTGTTTTTTTAATTCTTATCCTTGCTGACTCATAATTAGCGGTCACTATTCCTTCTTGACGATCGCGAATTATAAGTCAATTTCACCTGGCTGTCAAATGTTAATTCGTAGTCGCAAAATTTTCACTTCACCACGAATTTTGGTCAGTTTTTCAAAAATGTGACCATTAACGTGCCTTGTCCCAAGGAAAACTTGTATGTTACTCATATTTTCTAGAATTCGCAGTTGCGATTCATGAAATAATAGACGCGAATTAGAGTAACCTCCTAGGCAATTAAGTGATTTGACTGCCAACCATTTTTTCTCTTCATTTAATCCATTTCTAGCCGTTTATGACCATTTTCACATCCCTTGAAAGCCTATAAATACCCCCTTCAATAGTACTCTCATCACTCCACTTCCAAACATCAACTCTCTCTCTCAAAATCTCTTTAAATCATCAAGCTCTATGGCTCCGAAGAAGTTCTCCAAGGCAGATAAGAGTAAGGCAGTGGCTTAACCCTCTGCACCTCCTGCCCTGCATCTCATGAAGGGAATAACCAAGGAAGAAAAAGATAGATTCAAGGCAGAGTATTCTAAGGTCATTCTCCCAAACAAGATTCCGTTAATATTCATACTGGAAACATTAGGCATCAACGCTAAAATTAGAGCCTTTCTCTCTAACTTTGGATGGAACGAGTTCATCTTTCGAGATGAACCCAGATACGATGAGGTTGTACGAGAGTTTATGTGCACCGTGTAACTAAGCCATAAATCCAATTCGAGTGTTGAACAACACAGGTTAGTGTTTTAGGCCTTTGGTGACCCTTTTTACATTACCTTCGACCAATTGTCTTCCCTTTTCAACTTGCAAGTAGGAGAACACATTCCTTTTATCATCTTTGCACTTGACGTTATCTACTCCAAATTTTGGTCGGAGATTTCTATTGAAACCAAACATGACTCCCACTATTCTCTATCCAAACACATCAAATCGCTACCCCTTTGGATCCTTCATCGCATCATCACCTTCTTCATAAACGTAAGAGGTTATGGTAATAAGAAGGTTTCTCAAAAAGACTTGGCATTCTCATTTTGCCTTGTCAAGAAAAAACCAATCCAAACTGGCTGTTACCTTATGGATCAATTGATCCACATGAGTAAAACACGAAAAAGCTAGTTTCTCTTGCCCTCCCTTATAACAGCCATCTACCATTTTGTTGTAGAACTTGATGAGGAGAAAGAGAAATTCCTCACTAAGAAGCTTATTCCCTCTTAAAACTTCTCAGACCTCACCTATCTCATAAACACCAAGGCAATACATCTAGACATATATGTTTATACCCTTGGTGCAATAGGGGCAAAGAAGATGGAAACCTCCCAAGCTTCGAAGAGAAAGAGGCTTTAAATTGAAGAAGGCAACATACAAGTCCCTCCTCCTCAACCAAAAGCCAAGACAAAGTTGTCTCTTGCCACCATTGATCAAAAGTTGGACAAACTAATGAGGATGATGAAGAGAAGGTTCCTCTTCCTTTCACATCTTCAGAGTGATATGGTGGATCTTTAAGAGAAATTAGGAGTTCCTCCTTGCCATCTTTCGGACTTCACTGAATTTGACGATACGCAAGATGGAGATGGCAATGAAGATGATGTCGAGGATGGGGATGAAGCTGAGGGAGCAACACAAGCACAAGAGGCACCATCTTCCGGAGATGATAATGATTCTCCATTACTCTAGATTAGGGATCTTTTGTATTTGTTTTCATTTTCTTTATGCTTTTTGTTTAACAAATATTGTGATCCCATACTTATGTCAATAAAAAGTTATTTTCTTGTAATACATTGTCTTATGTGTTTGATGCATTTTATCTTTATAAAAGTGTTCTTCTTTTACTCCTTATGTATGCTTATAATTTTTTCTCATTTCCCTTACACTCTTTTTGATCTTGCCAAAGGAGGAGAGATAGTAAGTATTTTAGTTTAGAAGGGAATATGGAATATTAACTTGAAAATTATAGCATATGTTAAGGGGGATCATCATACTTAGCTTTTTAGTCTTTAGAAAATTCATTTTGCTTGATTGAATGCCAAACTTAGAAGTTTCATCTTAAGCATTCATTCATGCAATACTCTAACTTCACATTTCTGCATTATTTTTCACTTAGGATCAATCTATGTTATCAAAATCAAAAAAGGGAGATTATTGGACTAGGGTGGTTAACCCTAAGTCTTGGACCTTGTTTGATCTTGACAAAGGGGATTGATCAATTATAATGATTCAAATTAAGTATTGTTTTGCAGTTTTTAGTTAGTCTTTACATTGAAAGTTGGATGGATTTAAAAAAATATCCAAAGTAAGCTAGTGCCTTTTAATTCATAATCGCAACTTGATAAATCGCGACTGTGAACTAGACCAAGGCAGGTTGACAAAATGGACAGATGTATTCACGAGCCACTTCTTTGCTGTGACCAATTAAAAGAAAGAAAAGTCGGAGTCACAAATGAATTCGTGGTGTAAGTTATGCCTCAGTCATAACCACAAATTTTGAAGTAACTCAAGAGGGAATCAAGTCCACAACCACAACTTGACAAGCATCCTAGGTAACCGTTGGAAGTTAAAAATTATGATGGGAATTTATTGGTAGCGACTACAAACCCAAAAGAAGAAGATGAACACTTTTGGCAAATGAATTCGCATCTTCAATCGCGGTTTGTATAGAAAAAATCACGACCGCTACTTTTGAGAGTAGGTAAAAGGCAATGACTATATTTTCCTAGTGAACTAATGGGAATCTGCCACGGGAACTAGTCGTTAAACATGAATGGGGTTTTCCATATGGAATTTAGATTTCGTGACAGTAACGAGTCGTAGCGACCGCGAATTAAGACTGTCAAACATTTAATGCAAAAATCTGTCTAACACACTTTGATGGTTTTGTACCAGTTTTATTGCAACATCTCTTTGGTAGGTAGAGGCTATAAATACCTCACCAAACAGATGTAAATGCAAGAGAATTGATAACTTTATAACCACTCTCTTGCAATTTATCTACTCAATCTTTTCTATTCTTTAAGTCATTGTTGGGTGTGAGCATAAACACCAATTGTAATAGGTTATAGTGTGAGCCTGTCAAAACACTAACATATGTCTAAATCTCCAAGTTGTACTAGGCAGATCT
>CATIWR010102323.1:0-50392 GCA_949677035.1 Omphalea diandra | reverse complement strand
GCTGGTCATGTTCATCCGCAGAAGGCCATGGAACCTGGATTGGTTTATGATATATCCACGTTGGATTATGTCGATTTTCTGTGCAATTCAAATTACAGTGGTAATAACATTCAGGTTGTGACTAGAAAGAATGCTGATTGCAGTGGGGCTAAAAGGGCAGGACATGCGGGGAACTTGAATTACCCTTCAATGTCTTGTGTGTTCCAACAATATGGGAAGCATAAGATGTCTACACATTTTATAAGGACAGTGACTAATGTTGGCAATCCTAATTCTGTTTACAAGGTTGCCATTACGCCGCCTAGCGGGACTGTGGTCACAGTGCAACCAGAGAGGCTTGTGTTTAGAAGGGTAGGCCAGAAATTGAGTTTCCTTGTTAGAGTGGAAACTACAGCAGTGAAGCTACCACCTGGTGCGTCAAGCCTGAAGAGTGGTTCTATAGTTTGGTCAGATGGGAAGCACATTGTCACTAGTCCTGTAGTTGTGACTATGCAGCAACCTCTTTAGGAAATTTTGCTTCTTTGTTTGCTTGCTATTACAGGGTTATTTATGTATCATATCTCTTTATGTATAAAGAGAGAATGTACGAGGAGTTTTCTATATCAGAAAGCTAGTGGAGTGAGGGGTTGGGTTTGTGATGCGGAAGTCGTATAATTTGACCAGAAAAGAAGAAGGGAATGGAATGGTGAAATCGATCAAGGGTCCCGCATGTATGCTTGTAGAAAAATGCTGTGTTTGTTGACTAAGACGCCAAAGTCTTAATGAAAGGATCTCTCTTTCAACTAATATTGAACTTCACTTCTATCTAGTGCATGTGGAAAGGATTCAGGATTAATTATGGTTGATTGTTAATTTATTAGTCAAAGTAACTGAATGTAATAAGCTAAGCGGCTTAATATCAAAGGCATCATAATAATGACGATGATTAGGACAAAAATAATGTGGGGGTTGTTATTTGAAGCTGTAATGGCTTACATCCACTGTTGTTTTGTGTTAAGCACCTCATCGGTGCTGCCTTTGACGAGAGAAACAGAGGACATAATTTATAAGATTCTAAAAGAGCACGTGTTTGTGGACCATTTAATCTACTATCCCATGCTATACTTGAAAATTGCAGGAAATGTAGTGTGCAAATTCTTCTTTAAGATTCTTTTGTTCTAGTACATTATTCCTAACCGTTTCCAAATTCAAGTTCCATGGTGCTTAATTCTACTGCCACTGTATGAAACATTAGAAATAGAGAATCAAGTTGAGAGTGTTTACCTATTAGTGGAACATAATCAATGCCTTAATCCTTTGTAAATGTCATCATTTTCTGTTGATGAAAGCATTACTTTGATAGATATTTGCTTGACAACTGATGGACCATCAGGTCCATCACAAATTGGTTTTTAGCTGGCATTTCTACTTCTTGCTGCTTCATCAATCATGATGTCTCTTCCCTTTTTTTTCGTATTTCATATTATCTTTTGCAATTCTAATCTTGTAAACTCCAAGGGAAAATATTGTGCTAATAGCATAATCATTCAGTTTCTCTTTAACTCCCGTGTGATGTTCCATTGAAATATTTCAATATATATATATATACACCAAAAAATTGACAAAAAGAAGGGAAAAAGTGATTATATACACGCACACATACATGAGACCTGAACCTTGTCGCTAGCACATATCGATCAATCAGTCAATGAAACATAGGGTCCATATTTGGCATTAGTGTGAGGAATCTTCTTGGGCTAGATAAGCAGCTAGGAGCCCAAGAGTTAGGAAATTTTATTTTCGGCCCACCAACAAGAACCCATGCATTGGCAGAATAGAAATCTTGATTAAGATTAGTAATTCGAGGCTAAGCATAGGCCGAAGGAATCTTAGGTTTACGTCCAAAAACTGAGATTGATGACATGTTCGGGTACCGTTGGCTGTTTTAGCAAATAGAAAACTGAAAATAGCATTAAAGCCAATGATCCATCATTTTCTCTCTCAATTTTGTACGAAGAATTGATCTTGTCGTCCTTAGATCAAAATTCATACTTCACAGCACCAAACAGATACTCTAATTCTTTTAATAATTTCATCATGAAAATGATTCTATGATCTATAGAAACATGCCATGTCAATTTTTTAAGTACTCGTTGGTTGCTGACAGCTTTCTTTCTCTTTTACTCGCTCTTTTCCTATAGCTTAAATACTGTTTTCCTATAATTTAAATACTTTAATCCCTTAAATTTTATTTTATTTATTATTTAATCACATATCTTTTAAAATGTATTAAAATATTTTTATATTTTAATTCTGCAGCCTTCTGTTAAACTTTTTATTAAAATTATATGAAATATTCATATTACCCTTTAATTTTCTACTTAAAATTTTCATTTCTACCGCCAATCCATAAACAACAATCTTACAAAACCAAAACAAAAAATATACGAAAACAATAACAAGAAATTCTCCAACAATCGAAACTTCAAACAACAACCAAAAAAATCAAATTGAAAACAAAAATCAAATCCACGCATCCGGAATGAACATCTTCACAAAGAAAGAAGAAGAATTAACGTCAAATCCCTGAGTGACGTAAACAATCAAACGCAACCTATAACTGTCAAATTTCGAACCCAGCAATCACGTTTCGAATTTGAAATCCGTTCGCCTTCAACTGTTGAAGCTCCCCAATCTTTCCTCTTTCCCTCATCTGGTTGATGTGAATGTGATCTTTCCTCTTTCTCCGGCGAAGAGATCCTTCCGTCATCATTTTCGTCCATGGGATCCAGCTGACTGCTAGGATTCGATCTTGCTGCCATTGCAGAGGAGAAAGAGGGGACAAAAGGCAAGACAAGACGACATCCAATCTCTGCTCGACGAGGATGCTTGAGTCTTCCGCCCCAGATTCCATCGTCGCGACCATCTGGTTCCCCGGTACTACCAAAAAGTAAAAATTCTAGTGGCTTGGATGGGTTGTTTTTAATGGCTTTTAACATTTGGATTTTGGTTTGATTTTTGAAGCATGGGCATGGCTTCTGTGGAAAGTAACTAGACTCTCGATCGTGACTTTCTGGTTGTTCGATAATGGTGCGTGCCGCATGTAGGTTGGGTTTGAAGGTTGAAGGTTTCTGGGTTTGAAGGGTTGGTTTTGAGGATTTCTGGGCATTGTTAAAGGGTATTTAGGGCATTTGAATTGTTAAAGGGTATTTAGGGTAATTCATAAATTAATTTTGATTTTTTTCACTTGACTAACAGAAAAAATAGATTAAAATAAACAAAAGGATCTCTTATTATAATAGAATTCAAATAAGGATATTTTAATATAATTTTTAAAAATAGAGAACTAAATAATATATAGAATAAAATTCAAGAGTTAAAGTATTTAACCCTTTCCCTATTTAGCATTTCTTAAATAAAATAGTTCTTATATTTTTTATATTTCCCATCGGAGTATATGATTATTTATGCGTTCTTATTTTTATATAAAAATATACTGTTATCATCTCGAATAAGAAATTCATATAATAATAATAGTATTAATCATAAATGTCCAAATTTACTAATGTTCATGCTTTTGGAGTGCTAGCCTCGTAGGTGGACTTTATATAATTGTAGGTTGTATATATTGATTTTAGCAACAAAATTCTTTAGTTTATCTACCAAAAAAATAATAATCATAAATAAATTAACCCATCAACATTTAAAAAATCATGCATAAATATCTTTCTTGAACATCACCCTTGTAACTATTTTTTAAATTTTTCAACAACAATATGATAGTTATGTGAGTATGTCTAATAGAAATTTTTTTTAAGGATCTTATATTTCAATCTTGCTAGAAAGAGATGAACATTTGTGACAATTTAAGTTATAAATATATTAAATCAAAACGTAACATAATTGAATATAAGAAAGTTAATGGATCATATGAGACAAGTAAATGTAAGTGGGATGAGCATGGTAATAAGTTGTCAGACACAAGGAGATATTATTATTAATTAGCAATATTAATAGAACAATTAAGCCCTAGCTAGCTCATTATCAATTAAAGCTTCCTACCCTAAAAGACTTGTAGCCAAGATTGATTCTTACTTTCATGGGGAAAAAATAAAACATGTCAAGAGCAAAGTTGTCTGCTATTGTGCACAAAGATTAGATGGAAAGCCTATCTCTTTCTTATACTAACCATGTGATTAGTACTAAGTTTGTGTTTTATTATGTATTATAAACTAATTTAGTGGTGTCCTTTTGTTAGTTAGGGAAAGAGAGTTTAAAATTATGGATGAAAGTCTAGTTTGGTATGCATTTTTTCCAAAATAGGGATTAAAATGTAGATGTGCCAATAATTTTAAATGTTGATAAATGAATCTTGAATTCTGATGTTTCTGATTTATTCTTTGAAAAAATTGTTATGTTATTTAATTAGAAAGATAACTATATAAAATAATTTTGATGAAATTTTTCTTTGAGAAATCCTTATAAAAGTAAGGAATTATAATATTTGAACTTTTAAGGATATAGCAAAATAGAAATGTATTTTAGTTTATTTGTATTGATTTGTATGTTTTTTATTTATTCTAATGGAAATTTTTCTAAAAAGTATGACTTCTTTATATGGTGATATTATCTTCAATTGAAGAAATTAATTAGTAATACTTTTATATAGTAGTGTGACTGGGTGTTTGAAATCATTTTTGGAACAAAAAGAATTGTTGTATTCTTATGGTTTTGCCAATATTTTTACTCTAATTAGAATTAAATCTTATAAATTTTATAGTTTTTAAATATTAAGATTTACTTCATTGATAGCAACCACAAAACTTAAAATTCAAACATCACAATATTAAATCCTCCATCCTTGTATAAGAAAAAATAATAAAATTTCAATAATTGACATAATTTTCTTTATTCTATCTGAAAATTTAAATGTTATTTCATATAATAGGTGATTTTGGTGAATATTATTTGCAGTTCAAGTAGATGCCAGCTAAGATCTATACATAATCGAATAGTGTCCAACGATAGTGATAAAGTTAGTTGGTTGAAGTGAAGATAATACACCTTAGGCTCAAATAAATTTTTAGTATAAAAAGAGGATGAAAGGCTATAGAAGAAACTACTTCTTATAGAAAAAAGGTCCATTTGCCTCCTGAAATTTTTAAAATGAACCTCATAAATCCAAATTTAACTATTTAGGCTAAATAAACCATTGAATTTATATAATTTATTTCATAACCTTCTATTTTGGCTGGATTAGTGAGCATGAAGAACACACGTAAATGGAAATATTTAAAAAATAAATATAAAAAATTTTTGACTGTCTCTATTATTCCCTCTTCTCTGTAAATATTTTTTTGTACTTTCTCTTGTCCTGCCCTTAACCTATCAAGAGAGGAAGTGGAGACTCATAAAATAGAAAAAGCAAGATAGCCTAAAAACCTAATTTTAAACTTAGTTTCTTGTTCTTTTCTTTGATAATGAAAAATAATTATGAGTAATTATAATCAATTCTCTCAAATTTTTATTCACTTCTCCCATTATAAATCATATATACCTTTCAATCTTTTCTCCTTTTCACTTTGCTCTGACAATCTCCTAAGTTAGTCATCTCTTCCCAGCAATGACCTCCAGCAGTAGAATTCCAGAGATGTATACATCAAACTTGGGCTTAAACATTTTCCACCATTGGTGCATATAGTGCTATATGCTTTCGAACTTCCCAACGTAAAAATACTGATGCAGCAATTGGACCTGCATCCATTTTTGGAATCAAAACAACTCAGAACACAAAAATTTTTTATCTGTTTTAATTTTTGCATCACAAATCAAAAATAAAATAATAATAATAAAAAAGAACGGTTCAAAGACAATGCCTAAGCAACAAGGAACTTATGTCATAATCAACAAAACTAGCGCAAAGGGAATATGAAGGAAGTTGATTTCTTACTAACAAATATTCTGCTTTTCCTTCATGAAGGAAATACAGGTGAATTGGTAGATAATATTCTGTCTTTGATTCTTCATTTTTTGTGCATGAGGGATGTTGTCGAGACCAAGTTGTTATTGCATAGGTGGAGATGTCTATGCTCTTCTTCACCCAGTCTTCGGTTTCCTCTTCTCTCTGTTGTTGAGATTAAGTCCAATAGGTACCACAAGAACTATGAGGAAATTTTAATGAATAATAAGTCCAAATTTATAATGGGGTCGATCAATTCTGTTACTGAAGATCGTTACAGTTTCTCTCATCATCTCCTTCCTCCTGATAAAATGTCAAAATTGAAGCATCTTTACTTAGGATCCCGCATGCTAAAACCTTCTCCTGACTATATTACCAAACGATTAAGGTTTTTTTTTTTTTTTTTGACAACTCTTCATATTTGTAACAGATATCCTCTAATAAATTTGATTCCTTTCTAATTGCTTGAACTTTGACAGCCCAATCAACCTTCTGTCGTCTACTCAATGGGTCATCATCGTCATTTGAGAGAGGTTGACTAGCAATAGCAGCCAGCCCAGCTTCATGCTGAAGATGGCAAACTAGTTGTGATCAGTTCAGTTCCTTTTTCATAACATTTTCTTTTGCGTGATTGTGTCAAAGAAAGTAACTGATTGGGTTCCTTTAGAACAGAGCGATGTCGTTGGGAAAAAATAACGAGTTTATCTCTTATTTATTTTATAGTGTAACAAAATGAATCCTTACATTTATTCTATTGACTTATTTTGACATAAGTCTAAAATAATGAACCCAAATACGAGTGATCAAACCATTAATTATTGGGTTATGACCTGTATCATTACTTCTTATAAAATGGGGACGTGATTAAACTAAATGCAACTTGATTGTTAGGTGAATTTATATTCTCACAAACTCTGAAAAAACTCTTATATGAGAGATGCTTAAGACGACAAATTTCAAACATTTATGTTAAATTGATGCTGGAGATGAGACGAGAAAGAAAGGAATCCATGGCCATGCCACTGTCTTTCAATATGAGACAATTAGATAATAGGTCCATCGTGGCGTGGCGCTGCTCTTGCCTCCAATTAATATATATATATATATATATATATATATATATATTTAAAAAAATAAAGTGTAATTATCACAGCTGTATGGTATGTGGACTCTGCTTGATACCGACATTAAATGATCAAGTGAAGTGCTCCTGAAATCCACTTGTCAACTTGTTCGGTCAAAGCAAACGCTGCAAAACCAAGGGCTAATTAAAAAATAATAATAAATGAGCCTTGTAATTATCCTTGAGATGTAAAAATAGAAAAAAAAAAAAAAAAAATCGTTTTATGCCTTCAAAGTAATCGCTTTGGAACGTGTACGCCACCAGCCTCGCCTTTTAAATCATCACCTCTCCTTTCTGGCTGGCAGGGGGCAGAGATTGCTAAAAATGCACTCATTATTTTAACCTAAAATTCTAAGGTAATTAATTTATAAATTCCTTCAGTCTATATATATTTCTCGAAATTTTATAAAGTTTCTTTTCTTTTTTTTTTCCCAAAAACACTTGCTCTATCCAATAAAATATATTATTTTATTTTTAAAATTTTTTTTGTAAGGAATAACATTTTTTATTCTTTACATAAATTGTTGATAAAATTTTGAAATTAGACTTATATGATATATAATAGATTTTTATGAATTTCTTGGCTCATGAATCTTCATATATATATATATATATATATATATATATATATATTACTGTTACCGGTAAGTTCATAATATGAAGTATCTTTTGGACATTTTATGTTCAAATCCTACATTAAGTAAGTAATTAAAATGTTGAAGGGATTGGGGTCGTAGTCAATGGATCAACGCTGCTCATTTGTTAAAATAATATACAAGTTGCAATTTTTATTTTTATTTTTTAATTCTCCACTTTACCATTCAGAAGCATGAAAGGAACATATCCTGATTATATTTTGATTGAGATTCAAAAACCTTCAAGTTTACGCCTAAATGCTGTCAACAGCAACATAAAGATCGTGATTGCCAAAAATTAAAGTTGGGATAAAATTATTAATTTATTAGCAACAATTTGGAGATTAATTAGAAGTTTAGTGACTATCATTAACATTTTATAATGCTAAATAATAATTTATCACTAGTAAAATGCTTAGAATCAAACACAATCAAGACCAAGATGCATGGAACCTGTCATCGTCTTTTCTCTGGAAAATATTTAGCTATTTTAATGTAACTTCTCAAGTTGTATATTAAGTTAATAAAGAAATTATCCATGATTTTATTCAATTCAAGAGTTTCTAAGAAAAGATTTTTACTAAAGATCTCCAGTAACCATTTAGATTAATCTTTAAGATTATTATTTCAAAAAATATTTTATTACATTAAACATATACATTGATCAAATGCATAATTTACACTTAGCAACAGAAAATATAAAGTAATATTTAATTATATATGCGAAGTTATGTAAAGTTTTTATTTTTTATTTTAATTTACTTGATACATAATTCAAATTACTACACCAATACTATTTCTACTCTGCAAATCTACAAAACTCTTATAAAATAATAATTTTCTTATTACATAGTGAAAATTGTCGAAGAAAAAAGAGACAATTACACGGCTAAGATGAGACCTTAAAGTTATTTTATTTTCTTGTAGTCTCATATTCAACATCGATATGAATATAATTTTTCTTTTTTGGAAAAGGTACGTATGGGGTTCACAAAATGCTGAAAAATAAAAGATACAAAGTTCTAATGAGACAATAGATTGCCCAATTATTTGCATTTCAAGTTGGCAAAAACAAACTACTTTGATCGAAACTAATTATTGTCCTCTACAAATACGCAAAACACCAAAATAATACTCCCTTATCTCCTAAAAATAATTTTATTTTTTCTTGCAGGTTATAAATTATAATTTAGTTTAATTTTTTTAAAAAGATTTCAATTTAATTCAATTTTCAGATAAAATTTTAATTTAATTAAAGCCAACTAATATTATTTAAAATTAAAATAATTTATATTAAATCAAATAAAAATGATTTAAATTATTTAAAAATTATTAATTATATTAAAATATATTATTTATATTAAAATATTTAAAATAAATTATAAAAACTATTATTTATATTAAAAATATTATAAAATTATTTGTTAAAATTTAATTCAAATAAACTGAATTATAATTAAATCTATTTTGATTTATAAATTATTCAATTCAATTTTAATTTATTTTAAAATTTAATTTTTTAAAATTTGATCTGTTCAATTTCTGACGGCATACATCCGCAATCAGTTGAGAACAAATAAATCTAAGTATGCCCCTAAGATAATATTTATTTTGTTTATTTACGCTTTGGCCCTTCGGTGTATGCCGACGCTGATAAAGCCAATTGCGGGTCCCTTTCAAGGTTCGTCGTTTCTGTTTATTCTACGGCAGATTCTTCCAAGTGCATGAACCTTCTTTTTCACCTTCCTTTTTTTTTTTTTTTCACCTCTTCACACAATTTGCAGTAAATTATTTGGGAATATTCCAAAACGTCAACCATCTTTCATTCACCCACTTCTCATTTATTTTTTATTAAAAAATTATTTTTTTTTTATTTCCTTTAAATCGATAGACTTTATATGAGAGATACAAAGATGGCAGAGATCAAATCAATAATATCTTCCTAAATTATAATTGTTTAAGATATTAAAATCTTACCCAAAAAGTGGGATTTTTTCAAAATCATCATTTTTAATGAGTTTTTTATATAGAACATTAAACATTATTTTTATTCTACAATTGCTCATGCTGAATCATCAATTTGTTGATTTTTTATATTTAATTGAAATAGTAGAATTTTTAAATTTTATTGATTTCACAATTTATAATTATTAATTAAATCCAAATGTCAGAATCTCTGAATTCCAAATGATACATTTATGACAATCACATAACATTTTTTTTTTTTATGAACTTTTTAAGCCCAAAATTGCACTTCTTCTTAGTAGATTTTAGATTTTTTTTTTTTGTTTTTTAAGTGATTTTCTTTTATTTTTAAGCTTCAAAATTACCAGAATTAAATATATAATATTTTAAATTTTACCAATTTGACTAGTCAATTTAGTCTAATTCTAAAAACACAATTTATTAGAGTGAAAAATAGCTTTCAATATAGTAACTCTAGCTCGACTTATACAATTATTTATTTTACACTAAAAATATATTTTTTTTTTAACAAACAAAAAATGTAAGTTAAAATTTTAAGAAGATCCAAAATAAAATCTAAAATTATTCAAAATAAAATGTCCATTTGAGTCAAGGACAACAAAAACTTAAAAAGGAAATATGTTCTATTTTTTATGCATTACATTAAATGATAAGTGATAGGTACAAAATAAGTAAATACGTGTAACTCTTTTATTATTCAAATATAAAATACTCAGAGTATGTATCACTTATGTAATTGCTCGATGTAATATATTGGAAGTAACATAAAATTACCTTTAATTAATAAACTTGATATCTAGTGAGTAACTCTAATTAAAAGAATTTATATTTGCAGGTTAGCACTAAAAATGTAAAAGACTTAATCCATACCAGTGAATTAATGCTATCTAAAGATGAGTTTTGTTTTCTAAAAGAAAAAAAAAAAAAGGAACATGTGAGATTGCTACAAACCTAAGATTCAAACTTCAAAAAGCGTTGGTAGAGAAGAATTTTTGGGGTAAAATTATATTATGACGTTCACAATTAATATTTTCATTCTTTGTGAAACAAATTTGGCCTTTGAACGAAAACATGAAGCCAAAAAAAAAAAGGTTTTAGCGTAACAATTCTAAAGGTGGCTGCCTACTTTAATATCAAATTCATGATTTACTTTTTCAATGCCTTATACTACTCAAATAAAGCACAAAAAGGTTGATCTAGTCATTCTTTGGCTATGAATTCAACAATGATCAATCAAGGCCACAGATTCCTGTACATCAGAAGGTAACCTTTAGCTCTATTTATGTGCAAAATAAAAGGTATTTTGTATTTTTACTATATGTATTGTTTTTTTAATGCCATTTATAACATTAATCTTGAAAATAAGATTAATGTATGTCTCGTGGTATCTCGATTCTTTGAATTTGATTAAAAAATTAAACAAAATTAACTTTTTGGTAATTTATTAAATCTAATACAAATAAATCTTTTTCTTTTAACTATTACTATTAAGGGAGGAAAATAACAAGTCAACTATAGGAATTGGCTATAGTCATTTTAATGGCTACGATCACCTAACATGCATTAATTCAAAGGAGGAAAATAATAGTAGAAATGACTCATGAAGCATAATGAAGCGGTGAGTTCGAGTTCAAGAGAAGTTAGGTGACATTTTGTGCAGTCAATTCTGGTAAAACCACCATATATGGTTAGGTAAAGCTAAAGGCCAGAGGAAGGGTTTTTAAAGCAACATTCTTATTAAGTATTTATATAGATAAACAAAGTATCACGCGTGGAACACGGGAGCTCACATTTCTCCAACCTGCCCATTAAGTCATAATTTTTTTTTCAAAAGGGTAACAAATCAAATAATCAACTCAAGTTAATTACAGTTAATCACCATTAGGTACCCAAAGATTAACTTAGATAAAATTTCCAAAGTATATTACAGTTTTAGTGGAATACATAATTTATTAATAAAACTTACGGCTCTAATCTAAGGTTTTTATTAGAATGATATTCCAACAATAATTGAGAAAAGAAAGGGATTGGAAAAACTCTAGCAGCAGCTGCCTATAGAGATTTTTCTTTGATTTTTTTCGTTATTGTTGACGGTTTTTTTTTTTTTTGCCATTGACGTAGCTAGCTTCATCTTTTTACTCTTTACCTCTTCCTTCTTTTTCATTTTGTAGTTTTTTTAATTATAATAAATAATTAAATCATATTTTCATTTTATTTGTATTAGTTAAATAAAGTTCATAAATTTTGATAATAAAATCTCTTATGTTTTTTTAGTAGTGAATTTGAAAAAACATATAGCAAATCAAAGCTATATGAAAGAAGATCTTACAACTGCTGAGATTTCATTATTTAGAGATAAATCAAGATTTTCTAATAATAAAAATGAAGTCATTTAGTTAAAAATTCATTTAGGATTTTATGTTAGATTTATTTTTTTAGATGTTTATTAATTTTGTTGATGAAATATTATGTTTTTGATTTTGTCTCTCTTGATGAAATATTACATGTCTTTTTATTTTGTCTCTCTTCAAATATTATGTCTTTTTTCATCTTGTAGTTTTTCTATTTATAATAAATAATCAAACCATATTTTCATTTTATTTATATGAGTTGGTCAGAGTTTATAGATTTTGATAGTAAAATCTCTTATGGTTTTTTAGTAGTGAATTTGAAAAAACATAAAACAATTCAAAATGTATGAAAAAAGATCTCGTAATTGTTGAGATTTTATTATTCAGCGATAAATCAAGGTCTTCCAACAATAAAAATGAAATTATTTGGTTGAAAATTCATTTAGAATCTTATGTTAGATTTATTTTTTAGATGTTTATTAATTTTGTTAATAAAATATTTTATGTCTTTTATTTTGTCTCACTTGACAGGAGTTTGTTTATCTTCTTTTACGATAATTTGTTTGTCTTTCGTCATGCGAGTTAAGAGGAGTTTAACTTTGATATTCAAAAGATCAAACTTGTTTAAAAACTCGTCAAATGACAATTAAGTCAATTTGTGGCTCAATGTAGTCACCAAGTGGAATTTGTTTCTTGTCGACGTGTCAATCGCAGCCGCTAAGGTGTGATATATAATCGTTTCGTTAACACGATCAATGAAGATCAAAGAAAAAATCATCTTTATAACAAGATTTGTATGTACTTCTTAAACGTAGTCAAGTTTACTTGTCTGTTACAAGTTGTACTTATTAATTTTTATTAATAAAAAACTATTTTATTTCAAAAAAAGAAAAAAAGGGATTTATTTATGATTTTAATAGTATGATTTATATTGTGACAATTTATGTATATTGTAACAATTTATGATTTTAATAGTATGATTTATTTATGAAAAACCTTATCTCAATATGTATATTGTGACAATTTATATTTGTTATAATAGTATATAGATTTGGTGATAAATATATTTGTCACAATAAAAAAAAATTATAGTGATAAAATTCTATTTATGATAAATAAATTGTCATAAAAACTTATATTCATTTTAAAATAATATTTTATCACATTTCTGCCTTACAACTTAACCTCATATTTTAATCCACTTGAATAGAGAAATGATACTAGCCACTTTGAATTTCTCCACTTGTAGAATGGATCAGCTATTTAACTTTGCTAAATCTGGCATATTTTTTTGGTAAATCTGTTCCTCAACACCTTCGTAGATCCATGTGAATTTCTCCACTTGTAGAATGGATCATGTCAGCTATTTAACTTTGCTAAATCTGGTATATATTTTTTGGTAAATCTGTTCCTCAACACCTTCGTAGATCCATACTCGAGGTGCTGAGTATGAAAGAAATGAACTCTGATGACAAATGCTTGGGGCTTCCCATTCTATGGGGAGCTAGTAAATATCATACTTTTCATTTCATTCTAGATCGTGTGAAAAGTAAGGTGAACAATTGGTGCCATAAATATTTATCTGTTGGAAGAAAAGAGATTTTATTTGAATTAAAGCTGTATTGAGTGTCATACCTACATATACTATGTCTTGTTTTCTTCTTCCTAAGAAATTATGCTCTGAGTTGAATGCAATACTCGCAAAATTCTAGCGATCTCAAAATATTGACATTGGGAAATTATGTCCTGAAAAGTGAGAGGTGCTTTCTAACCCCAAGTCTTTAGGACGGCTTGGATTTAGAAGTTTTCATGAATTTAACCTAGCCTTTCTAGCAAAATAAGCATGGAAGCTTATCTCTGATCCTTCCTCATTATGGGCAAAAATTATAAAAGGCTTATGTTTTCCAAATACTACCTTCTGAGATGTTATTCATAGAAGAAATTCCTCGTGGCTTCTGGTTGCCAGAATTGTTATTTGTAAGGGGGCTCTAAAACAAATTCATGATGGGAAATCTACGTATGTTAGGAAGCATCCTTGGTTACCACTGCTGCCTAATTTTACTCTTTCTACCCCTTGACCTACTTACAGTAATGTTTATAGAGTTTGTGATATCATGCGAAATGGAAGTTGGAAGATTAATGCTATAGCTCCATTTTTATCCTTGAATGAAATTGATGCTATTCTCTTAACTCCTATTAGTTGCAGTCGTCTTCCGGATAGAAGGATATGGTGGCCTAATATGTTGGGGAAATTTTCAGTCAAATCGGCCTATTACTTATTAAGTGGAACTCTATAAATGCTAGGCCTACTCCTCCTTCAATATCTGTACTGAATTGGAGTCCTTCTTGCTGGAAGTTTATTTGGAGGCTTTCTCTTCCTTCTAAAGTCAAGTTGTTTCTTTGGAAATTTTAGAAATGCATTTCCTGTGGGAGCTAATTTACTTCGTAGAAGGATTAACATATCAGTGTCCTTTCTGTTGGCAAGAACTGGAGACTATGGATCATTTATTTTTATGGTGCTCCATTGCCAGGCTTGTGTGGTTTGCCAACCCTCTATCCTTTGAACCGCAAACTCAATACCATACTTCAATTGTTTTCTAGTGGCAGCACATAACTCAGTCCTGAAAACTCAAACCCTCTGATCATGTATGGACTAGGATTGGTTGCTTGTTATGGTCAATTTGGCTGGCAAGAAACAATATTATCTTTGCAGCTAATCCCCTAAACCCGATGGGCATAGCGAAGCAAGTTGAATACTTGGCCAATGAATTTATTAAGGTTAATCAAGACAATCCAATTGCAGAGTTATCCTTTTCTTTTTTCTAATATGGTGTGTCTTAATAATGATAATATTGATCACAAGGTTCTGGTTTATGCAGGTTTTGATGAAACTCGTAAGGAAGCTGCTATTGCAATTCTGATTACAAACAAAACCAGGAAGATTATTGATGGTTTAACCTGTTTTAAAGCTGCATTCCCCAGGAATTAGGCTCAAGCTTTAACAACACTGCTGGCTCTCTTCTTTGCCTCACAAATAAATTTGTCGAGTTTCATGTTGTGTTCCAGTAATAGATTGGTTGTAAATTGCTTTTCATCAAACTTGGAGGAGATTCCCTGGGACTTTGCTACTATTATTGCCAAGCAAAAACCAGACTTTCCGCTTTTATTGATGTCTCTATTGTATATATCCCTCGGCATGTTAATCAGCTTGCTCTATGGCTGGCAAAAAATTTATCCATGGGAAGTCTACGATTTGCTTGGGTATCTAACCCTCTTCCTCATCTTGTACGAATCCTGGACTGTTCTTCTGTGTTTTGTTAATGAATTACTGTTTGAACAAAAAAAAAAAAGTGATATACTATTAACTTTAAGCTAAAAATTGTGTTGAGAAAAAGCTTGGTGGAGATTCTTTAATCTTCTCATTATTTCAACTAATACATAATTTTGTCTATCAAATAATCTATTCAAAGAAAACTCTCGCAGTTTCCCTTTTGTTTTTTTTCCTTGATATTTCTTTGGTATTACTTTATGGTTATCTTTAACATATCTTATTGATAGTAAAACTTTTTTTTTTTTTTTAGTTTCCTAACACAAAAGTAATGTTATTTTATTTCATTAATTTTTATTTATTTAATCTTTATATTATTAAGAGTTTTGATTGTTTTCATTTCTTATGTTAATTTTTTTTTGTGAAAGTTTTATAATTTTAGATTTATTATTTGATATAATAATGATACATTATTAATCATAATCTCTCAAATTTAAACTGTTATATGATAATATTGTATCTAATAAAATTTTTTCACAGTTAGTAAAAATACAAAATTACTGAAAAAATTCATTGTGAATATGATATCATAATTTTGAAATCATAATTTTGAAATTAACTTAATATATTATTAATAATTATATTAAGATTAATTTTATAGTAAAATTTTAAATTATAAAAATTTATATTAACATTTTAAATTATAAAAATATTTTTTTCCTAAAAAATACCATATCATTTATGAAAAAAAAAAATTATTCATCTAAAAACAAAAAGTCTATTCAAACTCACTATGATGACCCCTTAAGAATTGTGGACCAAAATCCTAATTGCTATTTTCACCAATGAAAAGTGCAAACATAATGCTTTAATTATTTATTTGGAGATATAAAAGTAGGTTGTAGAGATTTACACTTGCAATAATCTTTATATAAGGTGGTTTGATTTCTCAAACGCAACTTTTTCTACAAGAGAAATTATATCGCACTAATTCATTCATTCTATACATTTTTTATTGTGTTGTTTATCGTTATAAATTATGAAAGTAAATTATTATTATTATATAGTTTATTTGAAATGATAATTTATTCTTTAAATTTAAAATTTATTTGAGATGGGAACTTTTCATATCTCAGAGCAATTGCTTGACAATAAGCAATAGAGAAGTTTTATTTATTTGATAAGTAAATTTATCTAATTAAAAAATTATAAATAAAAATACATTAAAATTATAAAATAAGTAATTAAAAATAATATATTATATGTATTTTAATTTATTAATATTTATAAATTTATTGCAAATAATATGTTAAATTATAAGACACACATTGCTAGAAATTATTGACTAATTTCTTCTAATTACTCTCTTAAGTTAATCTCGTGAATGGAGGAAAATTTTTTTATGGTCAAAATTCATTGTATTAAATTATGAACTATTTAATGAGAGATTTTATTCATAATATATTTTTAGATAATGATCTTGAAATAATTTTAAATTATTATTTAAAATAAACAATTATCATTGCATATTAAATTATAATCAAATAATGTATAATTTGATACCGTGATTTCAATTTATATTAAAATTTCTTTACGATGAGGCTTCAATGGATTCCGCAAATGAAAAAAGATTTTAAAGGATGATAACATGAAAATAATATAAATTTAGATGCATATCTTAACTTGAGTAAGGTTTAGAGTTTGAGTATTTTCTTAACTCAACATGAAAATAATACAATTTCCTCCCTTTTTTTTTTTTTTTTTTTTTTATGGTAATGAGAGTCCAACAAATAAATATAGAGTAGTAATAAACTCAAGAAGGAGGCCTAATAATATGGTAACCCAACTTTTACCAACTCATAGCCCAAAAATGTAATTTCAGCAACTCTATTTGTTTTGTGTGACCCTCTCAACTATAAAAACCTCCTTAGCACAACCGGCCCTCTCTTCATAAACCCAAAAGGAAAAATCTATCAAGTGCTCAACTTTTCACAAATCACAAATTGCTTCCATTTCTCTCACAAACCTTTTAACTTGTATCCTCTGATCATTACCACCTCAAACATCTGCGGAAACAACCACCATGTGTGGCGGTGCTATCATCTCCGACTACATCCCTCCGACCGCCGCCGGCCGATCTTCACGGCGGTTGACGGCCGATTTCATCTGGCCTGATCTAGGGAAGCAGTTTTCGAAGCCTGTTGTCGTCGATCTTGACAACGATTTCGAGGCTGATTTTCAGGATTTTAAGGATGAGTCCGATGTCGATGACGACGATGATGTTTTCCTTGACGTCAAGCCGTTCGCCTTCAGGGCTTCTACCCCTCCAGCTATTCCTGCTACTCGCCATCGCGGTAGCTCTTGCGGTAATGGTCTTTACTGTTTTGCCCTCAATTTATTTTTACTGGTTTTTACAAAATTGTTGGTTTTTTTGTTTTTAGATTGTTTATTGTTGGTGTGTTGCAGCTGATTATTGCTTACCTAAATTTCGAGGGTCGTTTTGGCTAGATTTTTGATATTTGGATTATGGCTTGCATATATTTTTAAACCTTTTATGGGAAATATTAATATTTTTCTGTTTTTGAAAACTTGTATTTATTATGAGGGTTAAGTCTGACTTATATGGAGATTATTATTAGTTCATGAGTTTTTGTATAATTTTTATGAGATCTTTTGTCATTTGATTCAGTTTAGGATTATTATTGCTTGGCTAAATTTTGCAATTATGATTTGTGTATTTTTTTAAAAAAAATGTTTTTATGCAAAATTTTTTTGAAGACTTGTATTTATTATTGGGATTGAGTTTTGTTTGTCGTTCATGAATTTTTTTTTTTTTTTGGGGGATCATTTTATGCGATCTTTTGTCGTTTGATTAAGTTTAGGACTTACTGTTGGGTAGAGAGATGGCTACTAACTATGGATTTTGATTTATGAAACTAAATTTAAATAAAGGTTTTGTTTTTCAGTTGGATTTTATTTCTGTTGTGCTGAAGGGCATCTCTTTTCTCTGTATTCTGTTTTTTCCTGTTTAGTTCCATCTATTTGCTTTGGAAGGGTACACCAGACGATGGATTCACAGTTATATGTCCTATAGCGTTATGTTACTATTTAATATTTCTATTTCTGGTAAAATTGAAATTGATCTTCTGAATAGCTCGTGATACTGCAAGATATTCACATGCTATTTTCATTTTTTTTTTTTAAAAAGCTTTCCCCAGCATTAAAGTTGTTTTTTTTTTTTTTTTTTGTGGTATGATTCGTTTTAAATCTTCACTGAAGCTCTAAATTATTATCAGTTAAAATTCTTCGTTGGATATGAATTTGGTTTTGCACGACATAAAAATTTTGTGAAGCACTTCTGATGATCTTGTTGGATGGCTTTTTGTTAATGAATATAAGTGGAACAAAATTTTTTCATCCATAGAAATTGGGAAGAGCGATTGATATCTTGTCAGGTGAGAAGTTTTGGTCAATCACATAGTCCTTGGTTGTCTTCAATTTGCAGTGTCCTGAAAACTTGACTGTTTGTTACCATGGATTGGCTCGCAATTTGTATTCTTAGGTGGTTTGTGAAAGCAAAAGTGGATTATATTGAATGATTTTATCTCCTGTGTTTTTCGTGCTTTTTTAAGTTTTTGCTCGATGATTGTTATGCTTGAATGATGAACCTAAAATAATTGCGTACAGGAACTTGCAGTTGGTATAGGATAGGTGGGCATTATTGCTATATCTTGACGTCCTGTCTTTATGAGTGCTAAATATCTCTTACTTTATGATTTATTGAAGGCCCTATAGCTGTAAAATCTGTGGAATTCAATGGGCAAGCTGAAAAATCTGCTAAGAGAAAGAGAAAGAACCAGTACAGAGGAATCCGGCAGCGCCCATGGGGAAAATGGGCTGCTGAGATTCGTGATCCCAGGAAAGGGGTACGTGTCTGGCTAGGAACATTTAATACTGCACAAGAAGCTGCAAGAGCATATGATGCTGAGGCACGTAGAATTCGTGGCAAGAAAGCTAAAGTGAACTTCCCTGATGAAGCTTTATGTGCTTCACCAAAACGTCCAGTTAAGGCAAACCCTCAGAAACCACCTCCCAAGACAAACTTAACTGAGAGTTTAAGTTACATGAACGACCCAGATCAGGATAATTTCAGTACTATGGGCTTTGTTGATGAGAAACCACTAGTGAACCAGTTTGGTTTAATGGACTCTTTTCCTGGTAATGGAGATGCAGCAGTCAAATCTGTTACACAATGTGACAATGTCCCTATATATTTCAATTCTGATCAGGGGAGTAACTCATTTGAGGGTTCAGACTTTGGATTGGGAGAGGCTGCAAAGACTCCTGAAATCTCATCTGTTCTTTCAGGTACTCCAGAAATTGATGAATTCTTATTTATGGAGGATGCTAACCCTAAGAAGAAGTTGAAATCTGATCCTAAGAATGTGGTGCCTATAGAAGAAAACACTGAAAAATCTGTGTCTGATGAGTTGTTGGCTTTTAACAACCAGATGAACTTTCAGATGCCCTATCTTGAAGGGAGTTGGGAGGCTTTGCTTGATAGCTTCCTTAATGGAGACACAACTCAGGATGGTGGAAACCTGATGGACCTGTGGAGTTTTGATGATTTCAATAGTTTGGTTGGGGGTGTTAATTGAGGAAAACTCTTCATTACTGTTAGCTTCTGTAAATAAGGCTACATGTTAGTGACTTTCATCTTTTCTGTTAGCTTCTATATGCTTGATTGTTCTCTCTTTTGTTGGTATAAGTTTTCAAGTTTTTGTTGTTTTCCATCTAGCTTTCTAATATTTATTTTATCTTTGCTTTGTAGGGATGGTTGCCTGTCTGATATGTAGCACAAGCACATCTGAACATGCTTAATTCTCTGTGAAGAAGTGTTCTAAGGAGCTTTTGGTATAAGAGTCGTACATAGGTATTTAGGTTCCCTTTCACATTATGAGACATTGGATTTGGGTTTTTGAATTTGATGACTGTAATGGACAATAGTGTGTGGTTTGTGTTGGAACTGATACCATATAAATCTTGACTCTGTTGTTGTTTTCTTCCATGGTCTTAGTGTTCTAAATAGGGCCATCATTTTTGAATCTATTAATTCATCCTTCATGATTATACATTTAATGAAGGGTTTTTTTTTTTTTTTTAAGCCTAAAGTGGTTTCTAGAAAGTTTAATTGCATTGCCTTGATTAGACTTTTCGATGTGCTTTGCTCCCAAATATGAAATTTCCTTGTGTGAATTTTTTACCAATTCCACATATTCTGCCTTCAGTCTTCCTTGCATAAAATTGAGCGTAGTCCTTATTCCTCATTTATTTTCAAATAAAGTCATCTAGTGCCTGCATTTCTTGAGTAAAGATTGCATTAGTTGATGAGATATTTATATTGAATTTTTGACTATGTCACGTGCGATTCCTTCCAGTTAGTCCAAATTAGAGTTTTAAGGCTTTTTTTGGTTTGCATTAATTCTTTTACATGTGAGAAAACGGAAGCTGCACAGTTGCATACATTGAAAAACTTCTTGTTTACATACCAAGATGACGCAATACGTCAAGTTGGACGCTTTTTATTTCTTCAATTAATAGCTAAACAATCATTTTTCTTCCACGTTAGGTAAAGTACTAATCAGAGTTTGATTAGGTCATTCTTTTGTGTTCTGCTACACGTTTCTTTGGTTTGGTAGCAGCACATGGATGCTCAACGGAGTGCTAAATATATTTTTAGTTACTCTTTTTTCTTTAAACAATTGGTTACGCACACGACACATGAACGTGATGGGTCTCAGTGATTTTATGTAGAACGTTTGGTGATTGGTATAGCCACCATTTGTTTTTGTACTCGACGTCGGCGAAGGGCGGTGGTAGTGGAGGCTTTCAGTGCAGAGAGTGGTGGTTGTCCATGTCCTCCAATCTTTAGGCCTAGTAGCTCCAAAATTGAGGTGTTGGCGGTCAATGAGGGATCTGGGATGGGTCCCTTTCTTAATATTTTGGGGTTCAAAAGCCTAGGAATATGAGCCTTGGAGCCTTATTGACTTCTGGCAAAACTCATATAGTAGTATACGGTGTTGAGTCTGTTGGGTATAAGTGAATTGTTAGTCACATACTCATCCAAAAGTACAATGAGAAGTTGAAATTGAAGTTGCATAAAAGTGCAGAGAGGTACACGTGCATAGAAAACAAATCCGATTATGTCACGGACAGCAAAACCTGAATTAGCAGTAACCACAGCAAAGAATGGGTTTACGCTCTCCGCTTGCAGGCTTGCATTTCTCAACCCAAATTTTCCAAAGAGAAAAATAAAATAAAGGGTGAGCTGGTGATGAGAACAATGCAACGCCTACTTAATCTTTTGATTATGAATATAGCAAAAGAAACGGAAAACAGAAGACTCGAAACGATTTATATGGACGTGGACGGTTGTATCATTTTATTTTCTTGTGGCCTTCTTGGGGAAGAAAAATTATAGATAAGATATTGTCCTCACTGTTCTCTAGTCTTTAGCTATGTAGGTGAGCTGTAATATCACAGATGGGGATGGCTGTAATATCACAGATGGGGATGGGTTTGGTGGAGCAATGACAGCATTATATGAATCGGTTCAAGGACTGTAATCTATAGTACGAATATTCAAATCCACATGCATTATTTATGGCCTGGGAGAAACTTCAATGGATCCAAAATAGTGAAGACATCTATATCTTCTTGGGCACGCCCATCATACTAAAAGCCCATTTGAATCAAAGGCTTCTGAAAACTGAAAAGAATACAGTTTGAAGAAAGAACTGAAAGGAAAGAATGATACCTCGGGCAGAAAGGAATAAGAAAATGCAATATTTAAGAAGGAAACACTGAATTCCTCCTTTGGAATAATTAGACCCAATAAACTATCCCATAATCACATAACATTTTTGACCTATTTTGCCTTACCTACACTAATACCCAAAAATGAAGACATCCAATGGATGCTCCAACGGAAAATTCAAGTTCTTTCTGTTGTTACCAACTCTACAATGCTTATTCTATCAAGTGGTGCTTTTTGTTTACCTTCACCTTCCTTCTATTATTCATAGTCATAGCCATTGGGATTGCTACCTTGGTTGTTATCTTTATTAGTAGGCCTCAAGAGCCAAGATTCTTTCTTTCATCAATAAGGGTAGATTCATATAAGCTCAGCGTTTATTCCAGTTCAAGCTTGTTTGTTTCTTCTAATGCCTCTTTGACCTTAAATGCTCAAAATCACAACAAAGTTGGTATAAGCTTAATCTTTACTATCATGGAATTCCAGTAGGACTAATCCGAATTCCAGCTTTCTACCAACCAGCTCATACTGAGAATGTTGGAGTGACAACGCAGATTTCTCTCCGTTGTGTCAACGTTACCCACATCATTAGTGAAAGTTTGTCACGAAAAAATACAAGGAAAAAGGTTGTTCAAATGAAAATATTGGGTGACATTCGGGTGCAAGTCAAATTTGTTCACCTAACCTCGCCAAAGATCAAGGTTTGTTCTGCGTTCAACTTTAACTTTTTTGGTACTAAAATTATTCTCGTATTAATTATTTAGTTTCTAACTTTTCAACTCTTGATTTTCGTTCATATCAAGCACTTCTTTTTATTATTTATTTTTTGAAGATAAAATTCAATGTTTATTAAATTGTGCAATTTGTTGGATGTGAAATTTATTTTTAAATCATTTCACTTGGATATGAACATTAAAAATTGAAATCAGAATTAAAAAGTTCATTATAAGCTATCACTAATTGTTTGACATAGCTGTTTGAGCTATTTTGCAAAAAAGACTATATTCAAATTGTCATTATAAACTATTAAATTTTATTTTGAAAATGTTCTTGTTATAAAAATTAAAACAACTATTTTAAGATGTTTTTTTCTAATAGTATCTAAAGTGATAATTTTCAAAAAGCAGTTTCAACGTTAATAACAAAAAAAAAAAAAAAACAAAAAAACAAAAAAACAAAAAAAAGGAGTGAGAAGACTTCTTAGTTAATTTAAAGAAGTTAATTATGCTATCTAACCACGGATTCATCATGTCTTACCTTGTAGGTTGCTTTAGAGTGTGATATAGACTTGGACTATGCACAGCTTCCATTCAAGAATTATGAACTCTTCAATTTGGATGCAATTCAAGATCATCTCGTATGTTTAATTTTCTTTTGCTTTTGTTTTTCCTCTTATTTTCTTGCCATTCCATCTGTTTACTGATCAATTTCATTTCTTGCTTTTCAGACATCTTTTCCTGCTAACTCTTGATTCTTCTCCAAGAAGTGTACATTTGCTTTCTATTTATAAAGATGAGAAAAAATTCAAGACTTAGATATATGTATATATTATATGCTGCAAAATACATCATTTAAATTTTCAATTCATCATAATTTCACACCATAGGCTAAAATTTTATTTTGCCTTCATTTTCCATTCAATTTTGTTATTAGATTCCAATCCATTCCACAATGCCAGCAAGATGAGAAGACCCCATCCTTTTGTCAGTCTTCCTAAACTACAAAATGGATGTGTAAACTGTAAAAGAAAATATGATTTAATACAAAAATATATATATATTGGTCACATCATCAACAAATTGATGAATAGTAGAATTTTTTTAATGCATTTTATGGTAAAATATAATCGTATATTATAGATAATTCTACCGCAATTTTTCTTAAACTATAACTTAGGCACTCAATTTTATTAAAAATATATATATAACATATGGCCACCAATGTAGCAATAGCAAGCCATTAATTATCATATGTTATAAATTTAGTGTGTTACAGTATTGATGGTACTTAATTGCACAATAATAATTTGTGATTATAAACATCAATACATAATCACTAATGAGCAATTACTTTGCTATATAAATATATATAACAAACAATGATGACCAGTTAAACAAAATTATAAAGTCATGTGGTTAAATATTTATTGTGAAGTGAAGGCATGTGGTAAAATGTTTGCTCATGGTCTCATGTGTATGAATTGAATATGATAATGTTGGAATAGTGGCACATGCTGTAGCAGACCTTTATATGGTGAGCGATGAGATTATTTTTCATCGGGCTTTTCTCTTGAATAATCTGTTTAAGATTTAATTCTTGCAGATTTATATGGTTTTATATAGCTTCAGTATATTAAAGAGCTGATGTTTTTGACAAATTTTATTAAAAAATGTAAATATATTTGTGGTTGTATTTAATTAATTAACGTTGAGAAATTTTATATATATATATTCTTAAATTAAAAATGTTATGTTTAGTCCTTCACTCAACAAATTGTAAGGATTAGATGTAGGTAAACAAAACATGAATTAATTTGATCTACAAAGTTCAAGTTAAAATAAGGATTTATGTTTTCTGTTTTAGTTAAATCATTTTTTTTTTGGGGGGTGCATAACTTGAATTTTTAATTAATTACAATGAAAAATATGAATTAATATGAAATAAAAATGTTGAAAATTTTAAATTAAAAAACAATGCTTGAAGATCGGTGAAAGCAAATGCAAATTTTGTTGAATTGTTTATTTGTGTTGATACCCAATGAATTTGGGTAACTCAATTTAAGACAAAAATTCATGTTAATGCTTTATGCATTATAGGAAAAAGAATATCCCCCAGATTCAATAGAAAAATAATGTATGTATACAACAAATTAATGAACTGGAGATTGATGTTGATAACGTACAGCTGGCTTGACCCACATGAAAGAAAGGTGGCCAATGAACACAAAGCAAAAATGATATATATATGATGTTCATAATTGATTTGTTTGGTGGAATAACACTTTGATCGGCTGAGAATTTTGATATTCATGTGCACTTATTCATTCCTACCCTCCTTATGACATTTTCAACGACAAACATTATCTTCTTTTTAATTTGTAGGAAATATGTTTTTCTAAAAATGGATAGAAAAATTCCCTTTGAAGATTTCTCGAATTTTATACCATTCAAGCTCTGAAATTTGAATTTATACATGTCGAATTTTTAATTTTTTTTCATGTTAGGAACTTTTCTAGTGAAAAATTAATTAGAAATTTTTTAATGATAATTTAAAATTTATTAAAAACTTTTATTATTTTTAAAATATATATCATTTATTTGAAAAAAAAATTAAAGGTACATGAAATTCACTTATAAAATATGAAGAATAAATTTCATTTATTTATTGAAACAAGATTACTATTTTTTAATGTTTCAAAATTATTAAATAATTTGCTATACAGATAAGGGAGAAAGCGAGTTGGAATTTAAATTCATAATTACTTTTATATATATATATTTTTTCTTTTTTAAAGTATATAATAGCTTTGTTAGGTATATATCTAAGATAGTGCAAATCATGTATCTGGAAAGCAACAATTGTCCAAATCAACGACATTGTAATATGATCAAGGAAATGAATCAGTAATTAAGCTATGAGGGCGCATATTTTATTTTATATTATACGATCCCTTCATGTTGCAACAATATTATATGAACAATTTTGAAGTTATACTTTATTAAGATTATATTTTGGGTAAATGTACAAGTACACTGCTGTTATGTGTAAAATTTAAATTAGATTATAGTAATTTTATTAAAATAAAATTATCTAAAATGGTAAATAATTATTTATATTAATGAAATTATTATTTAAATACTTGAAAATTATATTAATATGGTATAAAGTTTTAGTTTCATGATGTTGAAATTGTTTCTAGAAACATGAGATTGTCAATTTTATAAATATATTTTTTTTCTTGCCATAATTACAAGAGGAAGAGAAAAATCCAACTCCAGCTAAAGTTGGATAATCATATACACTTAACACCAGCTTGAATGCTGCATCTACTTTTTGCTTTCACACAAAATGATATAACCTGAGTTCAGTATTTTAATTCTTGCTATCATACTGCACAAGAGTGGACTAATTTTTTCAATTGTTCAATAAGGTTTGAATTCCCTTCACTTGATTATTTGAATAATTCTTTTACTTACAGAAAAAAATAACAAACTTACTTTTGATATATTCATATAATTACAGCCATTCATGCACTAGAACTAACATTTTTTTGGATAATGAAAAGGTCAGCCATGGTAAGCCTAAGCTCTCTCTTCATTCCCTTCTTTTTTCTCCTTCTTCTTCTTCTTCTTCATCTACTCCTCATTTCAACCACTTGTAACGCAAAATCCCATCACCAGCAACCACCAAAGAAACATGTTCCTTTCTTCATCTTTGGGGACTCGTTCATGGATGCTGGAAACAACAATTACATCAATACCACTACTCTTGACCAGGCAAATTTCTGGCCTTACGGAGAGACATACTTCAACTTCCCTACAGGACGTTTCTCCGATGGCCGTTTAATGGTGGACTTTATTGGTAAGATACATATATAAATGCAAATCTTACAATTGTATAATATGTTTCTTGTTTGTACAAATCCCACTTTGTTCAACAAAAAAAAAATAACATGTCCTGCTTATTATTAGTCTCCATTTATGTGTTCAATTGGTAATTATCTTCTTGTTTAATCTTCCGCATTTTTTTTTTGGGGGGTTTTGCCTGCAGCTGAGTATGCTAATCTTCCATTAATCCCACCTTTTCTGCAACCTGGCAATGATCAATACTTCTTTGGAGTGAATTTTGCATCTGGTGGAGCAGGAGTTTTGGTTGAAACATTTCAAGGGGATGTAAGTATATACTATTACAATGAAATTGTGTATAGAACATTACTTTTCTACATGTTATTTAGGGAAACCTTTCCTATCATAGCTATATGGCTGATTGCTGCTTTTAAGTTGTTATATCATCAACTCATTGTCTGGTTGAACACCTTTTTACTTCTAATATTTCCTTTTTCCTTCCATTGATTTGTTTATTTGAACTACTTTTGTATATCCCATGTGGGAAAAGCAAAGGGTTTTTATGCTTTTCAAAAATTTGCTTATAAAAAGAACAAAAGCTTAAAGATGAGAGATCAAGGCTTTAATGGTGTGCGTACATGTTTGTGAAGACCTGCAGGTGGTATTGACCCAAATCTTGTGGGTGATGTAAGCTTAAGTTGAGACAGTTTTTCTTTTCATTTGCTGTATGCATCGAATGCTTAGGGTCCACTATTTTTTGTGGCCATAAGTAGCATGCTTCGATGTGTCAAAGTCGAAAGGGCAGGTCCCAGAACTTAATCGTTCAACTTTTACATTTCAATCAGAACATTTAAAAAAATCGAATTGATTGAAAGATAATAAAAAATTTCTAAATTTTCGCGAATTCGCTATAACATAATGTAGATAAATATTTAAATGGACCAAAAGTATGATGTATTAAATAAAGCCCCACAAATCTTTTAATGCAAAAGAATAACTTGAAAAAATTTAGATCCTTCCTAATGTGAAAATTGACCCCACCCCACCACACCCACCCCCCCCCCCCCCCACACCCCCCCAACCCAAAAAAAAAAAACTCATTGATGTCCATGAAAATCACGGATTTCATTTAGAATGAAGGAGAATAGTGGCACTAAAATAGTCATGTCATTTTTGTAGGTGATTGATCTCAAAACACAGTTGGGATATTACAAAAAAGTGGAGAACTGGTTGAGACACAAGTTAGGCAACAATGACGCGAAAATGACAATATCAAAAGCTGTCCACTTGTTTAGCATTGGAAGCAATGATTACATGAGCCCTTTCTTGACCAATTCAACAATTCTGAAGTCATACACCAACTCTAGATATGTTCGGATGGTAATTGGCAACTTGACCGCAGTGATTAAAGTAAGTCTTTATTTACCTTTTTATTTTTATTTTTTTAAAAAAATTTGACTCTCATTAAGATTCGAATTTAAAATCTAAATGCAAAAAATAAACCTAATGCTTTTTTTTTTCTAATTTTTAGCTATAAATGGTACTAAAATTAGTAAACTAAGTGAAGATTATTTCTGATTTGGCAGGAAATTTATAAGATTGGAGGCAGAAAATTCGCGTTCATAAATTTGCCAGAGTTAGGCTGCATTCCTACTATGAGAATACTTGAACCAGAAAATAATGGTAGATGCTTAAAAGATACTTCAGTGCTAGCATCATTGCATAACAAAGCTCTATCTAAGCTCCTTATTGAAATGGAAAAGCAATTGAAGGGCTTCAAGTATTCACTTTTTGACCTCAGAGGCAATCTTCAACAAAGAATTAAGCATCCTTCCAAATATGGTAGGTATCGTAATCAACTCATTCACTGATCAATGTGGGTTGTTTTTGGGCGCTAGCCCTTTTTGTTTTACAAGAATTGTCGGTTTTACTGCCATATTATGGATTCATACGTAACCTATCTGAAATTGGACAATTCTTGCTTGGACTTGGTCCATGTTAGTTCAAGAAACGTCAAGGAGTACCATCCAATAAATTCTTACCGGATCGGTCTTTTTATGAATCAAAGAGACATGATAAAACGGATTCCAAATGCAAATGGGTCCTATCTGATGTGTCTTGGTGCATGAAAAAGACTGTTCCATGCAAGAATCATCCATTTCATCCATGGATACGGTCTTGGAAATTTTATGCTAAATTCTTTGTTTTGGTAAAGTTGGAAATGTTACTGAATTGGAAAATTTGGATCATGCATGAAGGTTTCAAGGAAGGAAAGGCAGCATGCTGTGGAACAGGGCAGTTTAGAGGGGTTTATAGCTGTGGAGGAAAAAGAACAGTGAAAGAGTTTGAGTTATGTGAGAACCCAAATGAACATGTTTTTTGGGATGCTTTCCATCTCACTGAAAAGGCTTACAAACAATTGGCAGAAGAAATGTGGAGTGGAGATGGAAATGGAAACTCTCTTGCTGTTGGGCCTTACAAACTCAAGCAACTATTCCAAATTTGAAGCTTTACAAAGCATTCATTAAGTTATCTCTATCTTTAAGTACATATCATCTACGTTTATAAAATATATACCATACAGCACGAGATATATTAATTGTTGTTTTGATTATTTTGAAGGTCTAAATAGTAAGCTTTCCTTCTTTTTAATTTTTTTTATTGTTCATGTAAAAAATTTTTGTGTAGTTTAGAAGCCAATCTAAGTAGTGAATTTATATTATTAATTTTTTATGTGTGCATTTAGCAGATTAGTCTACACCATACTTACTAAATTTATGAAAAATTTATCTCTTTATAATCTTAAGTTTATGAAAAAATTATCTATATCTAGCATCTAATGAAACACTCCTTGTCTTTGGCCTAACATTGTCTTCAGTTCAATATTCATCTCTCTACAGGAATTTACTTAAGATAATTATAACACAACTGTAAACCTTGGTGAAATGCAACTCAAGGGAAGGGTAAATTGGATGTCTTTAAAAACTTATTTGGAAACTCCTTAAAAGTCTCTAGTTTAATTAATAGTGTGGAAACTTCTTAAAAATCTCTAGTTTAATTAATAGTCCCAAAGGTTTTCTCAATTTATTTTTACTCTTAATATGAAAGAAGTAATGAAAGATAAAGGAAGAATATATATATATATATATATTATAATAAGTGCATAATCATAATTTATAATTGGACTAAAATATTAAACAAAAATAAAATTTAATAGTTAATTGAGTTAATTATTCATGATAGTGACCTAATTAATATTTATTAACATATTATTTATTGTAAAATTTTAATATTAAGATGAATAATAAATCAAAATAATGATAATAGATGAGTTAAACAAAATTATTTTCAAAATGACTTATCACATCATTATTTTAATTAATTTTTGCTTTGGTTATATATATATATATATTAGATTAGATATGTAAGTGAAGTGACTGAGTTTACTACTCAGGTAATTTATTTAAAGAATGTGGAGGAGCAATCAAGGCACAAACTAGGTGCTACAGAGACTAAAGCATTATTGTCTAAAGGCATTTATTTATTCAGCGTCGGAGAAAATGATTATGTTGCACCTTTCAACACAAGTTCCATTATTCTTCAACGCGACTCAGGAAAAACATCACAACTGTGCCCAAGGTAATCATACAAATACTAGCATTATTCTTGTGCTTCTTTTGTCCTGTTCTTGACTTCCAAGTTGATCATATACATTAGCTAACGTGGTGGAAGGAAATATCGTTTTTTGGGTTGTCTACCATAAATGAGAGGATTTGAAGAGAAGGAAAGATCAGGTGGATGCATGGAAGAAGTTGCAGTTTAAGCAAAAACTACACAATAGAGCACTTTCTAAAGCCCTCAAGGAGCTCAACAGACAGCTAAATTTTTTATTTACATACTTCATTTAGTGAAAGAGTTGCCCGTTTTCATTGATGAACATGTTTCATATATTATTTTTTTAAAAAAAAAAATTTATCAACAAAAAGATATGAAATAAAAAAGACACGTTTATTGTAAATGGTCAAATGTGTCGATACACCGTGGGACCCACAAAATTCTGACTAGAATAGCAATTCTCAAATTTGAAATAGAGCAAAATAATTTTTTTTTAATTTAATTAATTATGTGTTTAAATGCTGTGAAGGCTTCAAGGAAGGGAAGGAGGCACGCTTTGCTGTGGCGATGGTCGAGTGAATATTTGTTCTTTGATGGTGATCATCCCTCTCCCAATCTCAAACAACTATCGTCCGAGGACTAGGCGGAATGGAGCTTTTTTATATCCAAATTATCTCCTTTTTTAAGAGGCATGTAATAAATTGGTACGTATAATTGAATTTTAAAAAAATTCAAATTCCTTTTAATTGCCTAGCATCCTTAAAATTAAAGAAAATAGATTACTGAGACTTTCTTTGTTAATATAATAAATTTCCAGTTATTTTTCTTAATAGTTGATAAATAAATCAAACAATGAATTTGTGCACTCCCTAATGAAAATTAATAAAACATAATTTGAATTCATATGACTAACTACGTCGTAATAATAATAAACTGCAAGTTACAAAAAAAATATATGTTCAAAAAAACAGAGAAAGAAAGTAAAATAATTTTGAATTCATAATTTTATAGCTGTGTTTGCATAATTTAGTATCTATTACAAGTTACAAAAATAAATTTAAAATATGTTCAATAAAAAAGAAAGAAAGAAAAATAATTTCAATCCGTAAGTTTATATCAATATCTGCATAATTGAGTACCTATTGCATGCTACAAAAAAGAAATTTAAAACGTGTTCAAATAAAAGAGAAAAAAAAAGTAAAATAATTTGAACCTTTAACTTTGTACAGCTATATCCACATAATTTATTAGCTATTGCAAATTACAAAAAAAAAAAAAAAGAAAGAAATTTAAAATGCGTCCAAATTTAAAAAAAAAAAAAAGTAAAATAGATTCTTGTTGGCATATTTTTTGGTAGAAAAATAATTTACTCATTATTTTGAAAAAAAATTTAAATATCTAAAACACTTGAAATTAATATTTCTTATACTCATAAATATTTATAATTTATCTAAAAATATAAAAAAAATGAATCTTATATTTTATGAAAGATGAAATGGGATACCGACATACATAAATTATTATTATTATTATTATTATTATTATTATTATTATATCAACCACATTGATGTTTTTTTTTCTCTTTTTATCTTCCTGTATACATTAAATTGCATATGTATCTCCACAGTTTATGTATATACTTTATTTTTAACAAAAGTCAGTGCAAAATTAAACCTTCGATTAAATTAATTAAGAAATTATCATGGATAGAGTCAACACATATTATAACATTTTTTTTTTTGAGAATACATTATAATAGAAAGTTGAAAGTGATTTTTTATTAACAAAATTCAATTTGGTTTTTAATTAAAATGTCTAAATCAATGAGGTGTGCCATTAAAATGTATTATTAGTAGGTTATGCGCTTGATATTCATGCAGATTCATTCAAAGGAATATGAACATAAATATGCAACTCCTGTTGGGCAGAACGATAAATAAAATAAAATACTATACAAAAAAATAATGAATAAATAAAAATAATATCGATAATTTAACGAGGTTCACTTTTGAATTTGGATTACATTTACGGATTAAATTTTAAATAATTTTCTTCTACTAATAAAATAATAAGTACAAAAACAGTCGTCTTTAGATAAATATTAAAAGAATATAATTACAAATTTGATAAAATAGTGACACTAACGATGTTTTCAAACTCTAAAATATTTTTTCACTATTTTATTGTTCACCTCTTAAAAAAACTTTTTTCAAATAAACAATAAAACTCTCTCATAAATTTTATGTCACACACTCATCAAAACAAAATGTTTTGGCTCATTCAGGACCAACTCACTTGATCTCTCACACCCTTGATCACTCTCACTTTGGTGATACACTCACATTCTGCCCATTGCCTATTTATCAAAAATCGGACCGGAGACTGAACCAGTCAGCTAGCTAATTTTTTATTCAGTTGGTTCAACCAGTTCAATAAAAAAATTTTATTTTTCCTTTCAAAAAAATATATATAATACTTTAAAAATATTAATAAATTAAAAAAAATATAATATGATAAAATAATAAAAACTAGTTTTTAAAATTTAAATAAAATAGGATATTTTTTAAAAATTTTAATTTTTTCATAAAAATAATAAAAAATTGGTTTAATCTAGTTTCAATTTTGGCGGGATTGCTTGGGTTTGATCAATTTTTTACAGTTTTGACCGATTTTTTAGGAGGGCGATTTTTTACATTGAATTGAACAAAACCACTAACTAATTCTTGATTTTACCAGTTGGATCAACCAGTCCGATTATGAACACTATGCTATTTATAGGCCAAGCCAAAAGGCCAATTTGGCCTAAGGTTTGCTTTGCCATGAACAATGTTTACAATTGAGTCGTTTGCTTTGCCATGAGCAATGTTTACAATTGAGTGGAGTGTTTTTAGGTTAATTATTTGAATAATTATTTAATAAAAGATAGATAATTATTTAAAATTAATTTTGAGATTAAAATTAATAATATATATTGATAATGTATGGTTTATTGGACCTTCCATATTTATTAATTAATTCTATCCTTTTTTAATGTATGTGGCTGCCTTTATTTTAGGAGGTTAAATATCAAGCAATTTTTGGCGGTAATGTGAGGGTAAATGGTTTAAAATTTTAGTTACATTAATTTTGGCTGCATTAATGCAACATTAATTTAACGAAAGTAAATGCAACATTAAACCTTCAATTAAATTAATTAAGAAATTATAGATATGGCCAACACACATTCTAATAGCAATTTTTTTAGAATACATTATAATAGAAAGTTGAAAGTGATTTTTTACTAACAAAATCCAAATTGGTTTTTAATTAAAATGTCTAAATCAATGAGGTGTGCCAGAATTGACCACAAAAGTTTAGGAGTGATTGGTTGCTTTTTTAAGAAAGTAAATTTTTAAAAAAGTAATTTCAGAATATAAAATTTTTATGTTTAGTTAGATATAAAATTTTTTTAAAAAATTAAAATTAATGTATTTAGTTTATATATAAAAATTGAAAAATTAATTTAAATTTCTATTATATCCCTAACGTAATATTATATATTTGCGTAATTAATTCACATAAAAAATTTTATGCAATAAAATTTATCATAATGATCGATCTAGTATAAAATATAAATATGTTAGCTAGTCAAAATAAGTATTCAAATATACAATTCTATAATAATAAAATGTAAAAATAATCTAATTACTTAATAAGTAATAAAAGATTGTAATTTCCTAATTATTTGATCTAAATTTAAATGATGGTCAATATTCTCAAATTTTGTTAGGTTATTTGAGGACATATATAATCTTTAATTCATTTGGTAAATATATAAGTTATAGTTTAGTAAATAAAATCATATATAAAGCTATATATGTCTATATGTTATATTGACTAAGTTATCTACTTATAATTATATAATTTATAATAGATAAGAGTTATATTGCACGGAAACTTCAATTAGGTCATGTTTCTATGTTTGGGGTATGTTTTTGCATTTCATGTTTTTTCACCTATATTTTATAAAATGTCATTTCCTCATAAGATGTTTTTCCTTTTTCAATTTTCTTAAGATTTCATTTCCGTGCAACATAGGACATGAAAAAATAATTTTTTTCATCTCTTGATGTGAGAAAATACATTTTAATATAGATGAGAAAGTAAATAATATGAACCACTTATTCAAGAAATATGAACTGTGTATTCAAGAAATTAACTTTTCGAAAAATATAATATTTCTATACAAATCAAATCCTGAAATTTAATATTCATAAACTACTTTCTTTCAGAATTCGGCAACAAACGTCCCCAAAGGAAAAAGAAAAGAACCAATAAATTTTCTGACTTTAAGTTTTTACGCAGTAAAAGTTGGTCCAGTACTAAACCATGTTACGTACTTGATATTCATTCAGATTCATTGACAGGAATGTGAACATAAATATGCAACTCGAGAATTCATTTATGGTCTGGCAGTTGCAAACATGGCAATTTTGAGATCTCAAGTTTATTTTTTCTTGGCGCTTTCTTGTGCAAGTCTTCTCATCATCTCAACTAGAAGCCAAAGTCATTCATGGTTTCCAAATAATCATGTTGCCTTATTCATCTTTGGAGATTCATTATTTGATGCTGGAAATAATAACTACCTTAATGATTCCGCTTTCCGGGCAAATTTTTCCCCGTACGGCGAAACGTTTTTTCAGTATCCCACAGGGAGATTTTCTGATGGTCGATTGATTCCAGATTTCATTGGTATGGCAAAAATTCATCCAATTATCTTTACTTCTCCTTTTATATGTATATTTTTGAAATACCAAGATTCAATTGTGCCAGATTGCATATTTATTGAGATTACATTATTGCCGTAAACGAGTTTAATGACATATCTCTACACTCAGTTTATATATTCGATAATATTTAAGTTATCAGAAATTGGTTCTAAACAATATTTGATATTTCTTTTTTGTAGCTGAGTATGCAAGGTTACCATTCCTTGCACCATATCTCCAGCCTAGGAATGATTATTATACATATGGAGTCAACTTTGCATCAGCTGGAGCTGGTGCTGTAGTTGAAACTCGTTAGGGACTTGTATGTGATCTTCTTCAATTGTTCAATCCACTAAGATTAAGATTACTTCAATTGATACATGGGGAAGTAATAGATGTATGCCCTTGTCACGACTTCATAAATATATAATTTGACTTCCATAAAAGAAAAAAAAAAAACCTTAAACAATATAATAACCAATGGAAATGATGTGTTTTTAGTTCCCATCTTACCTTTTGATCCCCTTGTTTCAGGTGATAGACCTTAATACTCAGCTTGGATATTTTAAGGATGTGGAGAAACACTCAAGGCAAACATTAGGGGATCAAAAAACTAACACATTAATATCGAAATCTCTTTACATATTCAGCGTTGGAGGCAATGATTACGTTACACTTTTCACTAACTCCACTGTGCTTCTGTCCTACTCCAGGCAGGAGTATGTGGGAATGGTTATAAGTAATGTTACAAATTTGATCAAAGTATGTAAATTGTCTGCAAATAATCAAATCTTGAAATTTCTTTTTAAATAGTTTATTTATTTTTTCTTTTTTGACATATCTATAATATTTAAAATGATGAGATTATTAAGATCTTAAAATCTAATTTTCTAAATTATCAGGCTGACATTTGACCATCTTACTGTTAAAGCTATGATATAAATAGTTAATGAATTATGATAATATTTTGGTGTATTCAGGAAATTTATAAGCATGGAGGAAGGAGATTTGGATTTGTAAATATAGCACCCTACGGTTGTGCACCGTACACTAAAGCAGTAAGTGGTAGTGATGGTTGCCTAGAAGAACTTACACTTCTAATACAACTTCACAACACGGGCCTTTCTAATATCCTTAAAGATTTACAAGGAGAGCTAAAAGGATTTAAATATTCAGTTCTTGATTTCTACACTGCCTTAAGCCAAAGAATAAACAACCCTTCAAAATATGGTATGTCTAATCTCTCTTTCTACCTTAATTAATTTTGGTCAATTTTTATTTATTGGTGCAACTAGATTTCGTTTAAATATGTTTGGATTAACTTGTGAAGATTTTAAAGAGGGGAAAGTGGCATGTTGTGGCTCTGGACCTTACAGTGGAAATTTGAGCTGTGGAGTAGGAGAGTATGAATTGTGTGATAACCCAAATGAATATTTGTTCTTCGATGGTCCTCATCTTAGGGAAAAGGCCTACAATCAGATTGCAAAACTATTTTGGAGTGGAAATCCTAATGTGACTTGGCCTTACAATCTCATGACACTACTTGAAGCTTAAGGCAAGAATATATCTTTTTTGTTTAAGAAATAAGGTAGTCTCATGTATGGTATGGGACTCAAGAAACATAATGTATAATAATCTGAATGTGTATTAATATGTAATATCATCATAACTTTGTTTTCATAACTTTGTTTTAGTCCTATAATAAGGTATTTATTTCATAATGCTATGGATTAAAGATTCAAATATTTACTCTTTTTGTATAATAAAGACAAGTTATTAAAAGTGAATCTAATTTCTGAGTTTCTGACTATAGTATCCCGCAATGTTTAACAAATTATTCTATGTGGTGCAATTATATTATAAATGGAGTTGGATTGATACTTAACCTAATACCTAATTATAATGATGAAATTAGTTAAAAGTGGATAATTCAAAAAGCAAAAATTAAATTTATATATAATTTTACTTGGTTATTAATCATGTCTAAGAATAGAAAAGTGTAGAAATACAGGTGCACGTAGAGAAATTAACCAATTATGAAAGAGTGGCATCTCTCTTAAGATATATATTATGTAAGAATTAATGATTCATTTTACAAAAAAAGAAAAAAAAATCTTCCAACCCTCAAATAAATAAATAGCTCACACATCCTTTCTATTTTATTTTAAGTAAAGCGATTATATGAGATAAATGTTCTAAAAATCAAATCGAATCAATTAGTGATATTGATTAAACTGAAAATCAGATAAGTAATTAATTAAGTTAGTTTCAAATAAGCTTTAATATTATTCTTATTGTCTAATTATTATAATATATTTCTGTATTTTTAATAAATTTTTATTTTTTAAAGCTATTTTACTGATATTTTTTACATTTTATTTATTACTAAATCAATTATTTTGATCTAACTGATCAAACTAAAAATCAATCAACTGATTTGATGAGTTTAATTTCAAAAATATTGTACTAGATAAAATTTTAAAAAAAGCCATGAGACTGTATGATGCACCTTTGACCCCTTTCAATTCAATCTTTAGCATTATCCAGAACTGGAGGACAAAGATTAGGCTATAATTTCTCTCAAAGAAAAAAGGCTATGATTCATTGAATCGAAGTGTTTGAAGGAAAAAAAAAAAAAACAAAAAGAAAAAAGAGGAAAAAATCCAATCCTGACATCTACCAGTATTGAAGAATCCTACAGCTACATAACAGAAAGCGACGCATGCCAAATTTAAGCTCCCCTTTTTATCTTTTGATTTTCAGTGCATGTCTTCTCATTCTATATAGCAATCAAACTCCTCCACAGTCTGGAAAAAAGCATCTTGCTTTGTTCATCTTTCCAGACTCCATATTTGATGCTGGCAATAATAACTACCTCTAAAATCCTTTCAGCCGGGCGAATTTATTTCCCTAAAGTGAAACGTTCTTTTAAGCGTCCTACTGGCCGATTCTCTGATGGCGGAATTATTCCAGATTTTATTGGTAAGTATACTTATAATCCTTTCTATCTTTGCTAAGCCTTTTTTTTTGTTCAATTTTTTTTTTTCCATGAATTTTACGCCAAATCTTTTTCTATTTCTTAATTTTGATAAATTTTTTGTTGTTGCAAATTTAATGTAACTGAGTAAAGAGAAAGATAGTCTACTAACACAGTGTTAGTTTAATTCTAATTAAAAATTTATTTCATTTGTAACTTATAAGTATGTTATGAAATTAATAGTCATGTATATTCATTGAAAGAAATGTGACTATAAATATGGAACTCCAGAATTAAATTATGTACAGTTGAAAACGTGGCAAATTTGGAACGCCATGTATATTTTTTTCTTTGCAATTTCTTTTGCAAGTCTTGTCATCATAATCCAAATTAGAAGCCAAATTCATTCATGGTTTCCAAACAATTATGTTGCCTCGTTCATCTTTGGAGAGTAAATATTTGATGTTGAAAATTTCAGCGAATAGTTAGTAATAACTATGTATTTTTTATTTTACATTGGAAAAGAAAAGAACTTTGAAGTGGTTTATAAGGAGATGTACACCAAATTAAGTAAATTTGGTTGGTGGAAAATTTAGAGGGAAAACTTTCAAATTTGATAATAATATAACTTGATTTGACTATTAAATAGAATAATATTTAATGATCAAGGATGACACTTGAACACTAAAATAAAAATAAAAAAAAAAAAGTTAAGTGTTCATTTTTTTTGTTTTAGTTAATTAACATTAAAACTGTTTTTGCCTATTCAAAACAGATATGTCTATTCCTAAAAGTTGTTTTAATCAGTATATAATTCTTGTCTCCTTATGTTAAATAATAAGTTTTTCCTCTTAAAACTCTTCTTCTATTATTCTGCAATCAATAATTAATCTTTATCTTGCTTGTGAGAGAATTTATGGATATTGTTGTCTATAAATTTTGTTCTAATTTTGAAAATCTTGAGAGGAAATTGCTATCAAACCTAGGCAACAATCATAGCGGGGCAAATTTCCTTAAGGATTGTAATCACGTTCAAAACTAACCTTCATCTACGGTACTTTTCTAACAAAAAATAATAAGTGTATGTGTCGCGAGGTCATTTGCCCTTGGGTGGAATAATTTTTTTCCACATTGATTTGTTTTCTTTTTTACACTAATATAGTGTTTTAGTGGCACAGTTTTTTTTTCTTTTTTCTTTAAATAAGAAATAAAATTTATTCAAATATTTTTTTTCTTTTTTTAAATTTTGTATAAAAAATGAACAAAATTTTTGGGTAACTTTGGTGCTATAGTTTTGTTTATTTATTTTCTTTTCTTTTTTTATTCAAATAAAAAATAGAATTTTTTTAAATATTTTTCTTCAAATTCTGTACAAAAAATGAACAACAATATTTGAGTGTCTTGAGCACTACAGTTTTTTTCTTTTTTTCTTTAGATAATTTGGCTGATACAATTTTTTTTCTTTTTGAACAAATAAAAAATAAAATTTGTTCAAGTCTATATAGAATTTGAACAAATTTTGTATGTAAAATAAAAAAATTCTATATATACAGAATTTATACAATTTCTTCAAATTTTGTATAAAAAATGAATAAATTATGTATTTGAATTGAAAAAATTTTGTATCCAAATAATAAGTCAAACACAGTCTAATATAGTTACTATTATCATCAGCGCCGTATTTAACTTATTGAAATTTTTTTTGAACATACAAAAAGTAAACGAATACAAAAATTGAATACAAAGTGAACAAATTTCATATTCGTTGACTTAGATTCAATAGTTCTATTGTTGTCACACACCTATCAGTGTCCAAATAATAATTACTTGAATAATGTTGCTTTTAGGGCAAATTTTTGCCATATCTGAAACGGTCTTTAGATATTCCATCCGGAGAACTTTGTGATGGTTCGCTAATTTCAGATTTAACTCTACTCTCTTCCCTTTTTACATTTTTTTCAAAGTCTAATTGAGCTGCGATTAAATTATCTCTGTCTACCAGTTTAAAGATACACACTTTCTTTAAGTTTGTTATCTCGAGAATTATTTTGGGTGTTAGATAATGTTTAAGTTGTTACAACAAAATAGGTTTAAAAGAATTTTTCACATTTCTTTTTTTAGCTAAGTATACAAGGATACCATTACTTGCATCGCATCTCCAGCCTGGTAATCATTCTTATACATATGGAGTCAGCTTTGCATCAGGTGGAGCTGGTGCTCTAAATGAAACTCTTCAAGGAATGGTATGTGATCTTGAATTTTTCAAGCCACTAAGACTAAGATCATTTCAAGTATACATGGGAAAGTAATAGTGTCTTGCCTTTTTCCGCAGACAATAGGCCTTAATATTCAGTTTGGTTATTTCCAGGATGTGGAGAAATATATAAGGCAGACATTAGGGAATGCGGAAACTAACACATTAATTTCAAAATCCCTCTACTTATCAACGTTCGAGTCAACGATTACTTAGCACTTTTCACTAACTTCACTTTGTTTCTGCCCTACTCCAGGCAGGAGTACGTGGGGATGGTTATCGGCAATCTCACAAATGTGATCAAAGTAAGTAAATTATGTGTAAATAATCAATTTTTGGCATTTCTTTTCTTATGCTTCTTTATTTTCCTTCTTTTCGGGTATGTCGGAAATATTTAAAATGATGAAATTCCTGGAATTTAAACTTTCAATTTTCTGTATTATGAATCACACAATTGACTACAAGTCCAATAGCCCTGTGATGTATAGCTAATAAATTATTATTACATTTTGGTGCATCAGGAAATTTGTAAGAATGGAATAAGAAGATTTGGATATTTAAATATAGGATCCTTTGATTGTTCACCGTTCGTTAAAGCACTAAATATATAGCGGTGGTTGCCTAGAAGAACTTACACTTCTAGTACAACTTCACAACACAGGACTTTCTAATGTCCTTAAAGATCTACAAGGCGAGCTAAAAGGATTTAAATAGTCACTTCTTGATTTCTATACTTCCTTAAGTCAAAGAATGAATTACCCATCTCAATATGGTGTGTCTAATCTTCTTTCTAGTTTAACTAGTTTTGGTCCATTTTTTATCTATTGGTGCAACTAGATTTCATTTAACTATGTTTGTATTAACTTGTGCAGGTTTTAAAGAGGGGAAAGTGGGATGTTGTGGCTCTGGACCATACAGATGAATTTTGAGCTGTGGAGTAGGAGAGTACGAATTGTGTGATAACCCAAGTGAATATTTGTTCTTTGATAGTGTTCATCTTACTGAAAAGGCCAGTAATCAGATTGCCAAACTATTATGGAGTGGAAGTTCTAATGTTAACTGAGCCCTACAATCTCAAGACACTACTTGAAGCTTAAGAAAAGAAATGTATATGTAATTTGTTTAATGAATATGTTAATCTCATGAATGGGGCTCAAGAAATGTATATTAATTTGTTTGATGAATATGTTAATCTCATGGATGGGACTCAAGAAACATAATGATAAAAATTTGAATATGTATTATTATGTGATATCATCATAATTGTATCTTAGTACTTATTTCATAATTCAATTTATTAAAGACTCAAGTAAATCTTTGATTTTTATATTATATCATCTCACAATATCTAATAAATTATTTTATGCGATATAATTACATCATAAATAAATTTAAATTGATATTTAACCTAATGATAAAGATAAAATTAGCTAAGAGTGAATAATATGATTCAAAATCACAAATCAAATTTGCACACAACTTTATTTGGTTAATGATCATGTCTAAGAATAGGAAAGTATAGAAATACAGGTAAACATAGAGAAATTAACTAATTCTGAAAAAGTGGCGTTTCTTAGGGTATACAATATGCAAATCTTGCGAATTAAAGATTCTTTTATTACCAAAGAATAAAAATCTGCAAATTCTCAAATACACCAATAAATAAAACACACTTATTCTATTTTATTGTATGCGAAGCAATTACATGCGATAAAAGGTCTGCTTATAGAGGGGTGAGATTGTAACTTCAAAATTTGGGCTTTTAAAAAAAAAAAAAGAAGACGTAAGGCTGTATGGTGTACCTTTCACCCCTTTCAATTCAGTCTTGGAATTATCCTGAAATAGAGGACAAATCAACCTCAAATCATTGATTTTTCATGTCTATATTATAAGATAAGGCTATGATTCAGTGAATGGTTATTGTTTGAATAAAAAAGTAAAAATCTTATCCTGACTTCTACTGTGTGCAATTAAGTTGAAGAATGCTGCAGATAATAGTACAAGACGAGGTGACTGAGAATTTAATATATATACGTACCAGAAATTGAAGCAGTTTCACGTATGGCAAAGTTAAGCTCCCCTTTTTATTTCTTGATATTCTGTGCATGTCTTCTAATTCCAATCAACAAACAAGCTCATCCACAATCTGCAGAAACACATGTGGCTTTGTTCATCTTTGGAGACTCATTTTTTGATGCTGGTAATAATAACTACCTCAAAAATGCTGCAGGCCGGGCCAATTTCTTTCCCTACGGTGAAACATTCTTTAAGTATCCTACTGGCCGGTTCTCTGATGGCAGAATTATTCCAGATTTTATTGGTAAGAAAACTTATAGTGCTTTCTGTCTCGGCTACCCTTTTTTCTCCTTTTTTTTTTTTTTTCTTTTCATGAATTTGCCTCTCAACAGGGTTTGAATGCAAAACCTTTTTCTATCTCTTAATTTTGACAAAAATTTTGGTTTCGCAAATTCAATGTAGCTGAGTATCTAAAGATACCATTTGTTGCACCATATCTTCAGCCTGGTAATCATTGGTTCACAAATGGAGTGAATTTTGCATCCGCGGGAGCGGGTGCTCTTGTTGAAACTAATCAAGAACGTGTATGTGCCTCCCCCTCTAAATTCTTGAAATTTTGTGTTAGTATACGTTTGATTAATTTCCGAGCCTTACTAATGATATATAGGTGATAGACCTTAGAACTCAGCTTACTTATTTCAAGAATGTGGAGAAAGAGCTAAGGCAGAAACTTGGTGATACAAAGGCTAAGGCGTTGTTAGGCAGAGCGATTTACTTATTCAGCATTGGCACCAATGATTATATAGTACCTTTCCTGACAAACATCGATACTGCACTTCAGAATTTCTCTAGAAAAGAATATGTTTGTATGGTTATTGGCAACCTGACCACTGTGATCAATGTAATTACACGCTTTATCATTTGCTTGCTTCTTTTTTTTTTTCTGTTCCCTTCCTAAGTTGATTGTACATAGCTTATAATTACATTTTGGTGCATCAGGAAATATATAAGAATGGTGGAAGAAATTTTGGGTTTTCGAATTTGGGGCCATTGGGTCTTCTACCAATAGTGAGAGCACGTGAACAGATTATCTCAGGTGGCTTGATGGAGCAAGTTACAGTTATTGCAAAGCAACACAATAAGGCACTTTCTAATGTGCTGAAGGAGCTAAAGACACAGCTACCTGGATTTAGATACTCAAATTTCAGTTTCTACGACTCATTAAGTGAAAGAATTAACAACCCTTCAAAATTTGGTAAATCCAATGTTGTTTGTCATCTATGTTACACAGCAGTTACGACGAATACACATTTATGAGATTTAGTAATTTAATTCTTAAAAATTAGCACATATTCGTGATATATATGTTAGATAAATGTCCTATATAACACAAATAAAGTTAAAAGTGTCTTTATGTCATAACTAGTTGTATAGATTTTTGCCCATGAAATATGAAGTTGTACCCTTTAATTGTCTTCTGAGAAATTGAACTATGGTTGATGTTGACATGTGAACTGCTCGGACTCTGATTTGCAATGTTTGCAGGTTTCAAGGAAGGGAAAGCGGCATGTTGCGGCAGTGGGCCATTCAGGGCAAATGGACGTTGTGGAGTAGAAGTAAGAAAAGAGTATGAATTATGTGAGAGTCCTAGTGAATATTTGTTCTTTGATAGTGCCCATCCTACAGAGAAGTGCAACAATCAACTTGCAAAATTGATGTGGAGTGGAAATCCAAAGGTAACTAGGCCTTACAATCTTAAAACACTAGTTGAGACCTAGGAGAAAATTGTAGCTACATTTGTGACCAAATTGATTTGGTTCACTCTTTACAATAGTAAGAATGCTAATGTAAATCTACAACGGACTTTTATCTATCAAATAAATGTAATTCTGAATGGCCCAAAAGAAATTAGATGTAAAGTCAGTCCAGAAAAGATGAAAGAATGGGCTTGACTTAAGGAATACAAAAGGGATGTGCAAACATCATTCCTATGTTAGGACACACCTATAAGCCCGTTGGACTACAGGCTCAACAATCCTATTTCTTGGTGTAAATTTAAGCTTAGTGTTTGTATGCATAGGACAATAGAAAAAAAAATTATAATAATAATAACACATCAATATGAAGGGAATATTTGGGTTCCAACCCTCAACTTGTGACACCACATAGAAAGTTACTAACTTAGGGATACCCACTTCAAATGATGCAATAAGAAATTAAATATTAAAAAAAATACAAAACAACCTCAAACTGTATCTAATTTTAATGTAGGTAAGTAGATTAGAATATCTATTAAATTTGTGCTAAAATTTTAATGTCTTCCCCTTATATTCCGGCTATCGAACCTAGTAAGTACATTGGAGGAATGTTCTGTTCATGACTGAAAACATTTTCTGGGTCAATAATTCCTTTGCTCTTACCAACCTATCAAACTTTTTCAAAAACTACTTTTCACCCCAAACCCTAGTAGCCTCCACCGCATCCGAAGATGGGTCAACTCTGGACGTTAGGTCATCCATTATTCGAAGGTCAAAGTCCATATAATTGATATAAGCTGCCCTTGGACCCCTTGACACAAATGGTGTCATTAAATTATAAAACTCTCTTATCCAATCTTGGTACTCTTTCACTCTGTCATTATCCATTTCTTTCCATTCCGCTAGATACTGAATTGTAAAGATATTACCATTCCTATGAGGAAAGGCAATAGCTTCACTACTTATGTAGTCCATAATTCCACCATAAGGGTCTAATATGACATACCCTTTAGGCTTCTTTTCAAGAGTATCTAATGCACCCTTCATACCGCCAAAACAAATTTCACGTCTTACATAGTCTGATTTAGCCTTGATGTAGTTCCTTTCTTCCGAATACCGATTTTTCAAGGCAGACACTGAGCTTCTATTCCTTAGGCCAGAGAAGAATAAAATGGATTCAATCCAACTCATTTCTTTGCAATCTTCTTCTCCAATAACCAATTGAGGGAAAACCTTGTTCAAGATTGACATAGCTTCCTTTCTTGGACCTAAAGCAAATCCTTCAAATGTCGCTGATATTCCTATAATTTTAGACTCAGCAAACCAGCACCAAAATGGCATGACAGGTAAAAATCATCATCAAATCTTGGTGCAATGTATTGCCACTTATTTACTAACTTGGCTACATGGGCTTTTGTGCCAGGTCTTGAGACCATAAAACCTGTCACTATTCGTGGTACTTTTAACAACTTGATTTTCCAAGCATAAACAATACCCCAAAAACCACCACCACCACCTCTTATTGCCCAAAACACATCTTCTCCCATCTATTTCCGGTCCAACAACCGCCCATTTGCATCAACAAGAAGTGCATCCACTACGTTATCAGCTGCTAGTCCATATTTCCTAGACAAGAAACCAAATCCACCTCCTCTAATATGGCCACCAACTCCAACAGTTGGAAATGATCCTGCTGAGAACCCATGAACACTACTGGCCTCAGCTATGGCTGAATACGTCTTGCCAAGCGTTGCACCACCTTCTACCATTGCCGTTTCATCTTCTAAATCAACTGTAACCTTGTTCAGATTCATCATGTCTATAATTACAAAAGCAGCTCCATTACTAGCTACAGATGAAGTCCCTTCATAGCTGTGCCCACCACACCTTACCCTAATCTCCAATAACCCTTTTCTGCAGCAGCTTACAGTCTTCACTAGCTGCTCTACACTCTGTGGAAGAACTATGGCTAATGGTTTAGGAATTGTGGGTTCGGTGAAGCGAAGATTTTGGATGGAAAATTGCATGATATTATAGTAAGCTGTGGAGTCATTTTCTGTGCCCGGAAATATGGTGAAGTTGGTTATGTGATTTTGAATCAAACAAGAAGTTAATTGTTCAGCAAGAGCAACTGTAGAAGGAGCAAGAAGAAAGGAAATGAAGATGAGGAAGTTAAACATGGTGGAGAAGGTTTCTTAATTGAGAAGTTTGGAATGGGAGAAGAAATCGATTATAACTTATATTGAAGAGGAAGAGAATCACGTGATATGTTGAAGACAAAGAGATGGTGAAATCAAGGATAGAGAGCACTTATACGTGGCCGGCCATTGATATTATTATATGATAGTTTAGTGAAGTAGAACTCCTTATATTTTATGGGCTCGAACAACCATCATCGAAAGATGACATAAGTATGACAAAAGTTCGCTGAAATAATAAGAGAGTGTATTTAAAAATTTTATTTTTTTTATAAATTCTTTAGATTTAATGTAGATAAATTTATTTCAATTAGTCTAAGAAAAGGATAGGCTAACTAAAAAAAATATGACAAAAGTCATACAAGGGCATGCGTGAAAACAAAATTAAGACAGAAGGGTTAGATTGATGCATATACAAATCTTGAATGCGAAACATGATCAGGTAGCGTCTAAAGAGCAAGATGATGAAGGTAGTAGAGCTACATAGAACTGGCCAAAAAGAAAATCCAAGGCCTGCCTACGTTCCATTTTTTGTTTTTATTCATTCGCAATAGGAGCACTTTCCATACGAATTATGTATGCAGTGATGCAAATAAATGAGCTCTAATCAATCAATCAGTCAAACTATATATATATATATATATATATATATATATATGTATAAAACTCAATTTTAAATAAATATTTATTATTTACCCAGTAATAAATATTTTTACTAAATAATAATATAATATATTTTTATTTTACTATGTGACAAATAAATTAATAATATAATATATTTTTTATTTTGCTGTGTGATAAGTAAATTAATAATTAAATATTTAATTTCATCAATTACTCAAAGAATATATAGAAAATTTAAGAACATAGGTTATTTTTCACGTAAAAATAATTTAAAAAATTTCACATTTAATTTCTTCAACTAACTAAAATAAAATATAGAAAATTTAATAATATAAAAATTCATCACATGAAAATAATTTTAAAAGTTTGACAATGTAAAAAGTTTTCACAAAATTCACCATATAAAAAAAATTAAAAAGTTTAATAATGTAAAAAAAATTTGTATTCATAATAATCAATATTTAATCTTCTTTACAATAAAAATATTAAAATTAAAAAGATAAAAAAAAAAAAGTTAACGAAAAAGTGAAATTACAAATTTTTTATCTAAAAAAGTTAACAATAAAGTGAAATTACGAAATTTTTTATTTTTATATTGAAAATTATATATTATAAAATTTATTATACTAAATTATAATTTTTATTTTGTTATTTTATTTACTTGACAGTAATTTTAAAAAATAATAATAAACTTTAATTATTACTATTATTATTATTTATTTTTAATTATTTATTTTTAATTTTATAAAATAATAATAAACTTTAATTATTACTATTATTATTATTATTTATTTTTAATTATTTAATTATTTATTTAATAAAATAAATATTAAATTTATAATTATATCATTTAGTGGCGTCAAATTCAATTTTAAATGAGTTTTTGTCCTTTATCAAGCAATTGTAATAACAACATAATATTTTTTACAAGTGATAATATAATATATTTCATTTTATTATAAAATATTTAATTTATTTGATTAATAAAAAGAAAATATACAAAGTTTAATAATATAAAAACTTTTACATAAAAAGAATTTAAAAAGTAACAATACTAAAAATTATTGATATTCATCCTTTTAAGATTTTATCAAAAACAAGTATTAGATTTTCTACATAATAAAAAATTAAAAGCACTGAAGAGATTAAAAAAGATCAATAAAAGAAAAAATAAATTATAAATTTTTTATTTTTATCAAAAAACTATATAATTATCAAATTTACTACATTAATTTAATTATTATTTTTTATTTTTATTAATTTTCTGATTTAGAAAGATTTAATTATACAATAAATTTTATAAAATAAAAATATGTTATAAAATACTAATAAATTTTAATTAGTATTTATATATTAATTTTTTAATTATTTAATAAAATTTAATATTAAATTTAAAATTATTATTTGTGTAATATGCAGATTCACAACTAGTTATATAACTAAAAATTGAATATTTATCGTTTACCAAATAATTACATTGATAATATAATATTTTTGACAAGAAACCATATATTATATTTTTTTAATTTGTTATGTATTAAGTAAGCTAATAATTAAATATTTACTTTACTCAATTAATCAAAAAATATAAAATTTAATAATATAAAAATTTTCACGTAAAATAATTTTGAAAATTTAATAATATAAAAAATTTTCATATAAAAATAATTTAAATATTTTAGTAATATAGAAAATTTTGCATGTTAGTTCTCTTTAGAATTTCAACAATAATAAGTATATAGTTTTTATACAATAAAGAAATAAATTTAAAAAATTAAAAAATGGTTATTGAAATAATTATATTATTATCAATATTTTAAAATTCAGCCCGATCATTGACCTAATGATTAGAGGGTCAACAAGTCAAAGGTGCAACCAGAGTCGAATTAGGGATCAATAATCATAATCAAAGTAAATATATATTAAATATTATATAAAAATAAATAGTTATAAGGAATAAGAAAATTAGCTACTATAAGGAATAAGAAAATTTTGGCAAAATTTTTTTCCAAAGTTATGGAGTCTAATATGTTTTCTTTTTTTATAATATTTCTTATATGAATAAAATAGAGATATGGCCATGCACTCTACATCAAATGTATTAGAAGTGCAATTTAACATGTAACTATTTTATTACTTTAAACATTCAAGAATAGTTTGATTTTTATTTTTTATTTAGATAATGCACTTTTTGGTGGTTTGTTAATGAGAGAATTGTCATTTATATTACCGCGTAAAGAAATTTAAGAGAGACACCTGTGCAACTGAATAAAGAAAAATGAATAATTATGGATAGTGAAAAGATAATAGAATAAGATTGTGATAGGAAAAAACCTAATTATCTTCTAATAAAAACTAAAAAAAAAAAAAAAAGGAACAGAAATATATGATCAAGTTTCAAATATGTATAATAAATCATTATATGTATGTGAGTGGATGATGCCTCTAGCTGAAGCTAAACTTGTCCCATTCCTATAAATAGGAGCGAACTGTATCGATTTTATGACAACCTTTCAGAGGCAAATTCTAACCTATGAACTCTCCAATTTTGTGAGAGAGAGCTCCCCTCAACCCTCTTTCCATATCTCTTGTGTGCGGTGTCTCTCTGGCATTCACTGTGAAAATAATATCGATCTCAAACACCAAGCTTTATTCCAAATTCTTATTATAATCATTGAATTCCTCAAGTTCCACACTAGCCAGTCTACTGTATTCATTGACAAAAACTTGTCTCTCTATTCATGGAAAAGAACTTGCTTTCCATCCATAACATCAGGGCATGGTTGGCTGGTTTTGCTTCTAATTTGGAATGTGCTCGATAAATGCAGCAAAGCTTTGGGGTATTTATATACGGCTGGTTATTGCATGGAATAAGGGGTTGAGACTAGGAGTGTAAAAAAATCCAATAGAGTCCGAGTACTAATTTGTTCAAGTTTTGTTTATTGATAAACTAGTCAAGCTCGAACAAAGTATTTAAATCATTTAATGAATAAGCCGAGTTTAAGTTAAATGTCATCAAGATTACATAAAACTTACGAGCCGAAATAAGTTTAATCGAGTTAAAAAAAATATTTGAATTAAATTATGAAAAAATATTATTTTAGGAAAAATTTTTATTTTAAAAATTAATAAATTTGTTAATAGTTATATATTTTAAGGTCATTTAATGAATAAGTTGAGCTCAAGTCAAATATTATTAAAATTGCATATAACTTGCAAGTTTAAATGAGATTAATTGGATTAAAATTTTTTATTTAAATGAGATTATAAATATTTTTAAAAAATTAAATTTTATATTGTAAAAACTGAATATATTTTTTAACATTTATATGAAAAAATTATAAAAAAATTTAGAAATTGCATCATATATGTAAATTATATGTATATATATATATATATATATATATATATATATATATATATATATATATATATATATATATATATATATATATCTATTGTTATATATTTTTTTTTTTATTGTTTGTTGATAGAGTTTTGTTAGACATTCTATAGAAATATA
>CATIWR010102284.1:0-11469 GCA_949677035.1 Omphalea diandra | reverse complement strand
TAAGTCATAATTTTAATGTTATAATGATGATTAATTAAGATATGATGTGAGTTAAAAAGGATGACTAAAAGATATGAAGGTGAAAGATGTTAAGTCATGAGGAGGAAGTAAGTGAAAGTTATGACGTATAAGTATGTATATATAAGAAATGATGAATAATTAACACAAATGAATGACAGAATCAAAGGTTTAATAATGAATAATATGTTAATATTTTAGATGGAAAGAAGTTATGTTAGAGGATATGTTAAAAGAAATGAAGAAGAATGATGAAAACTAAGGTACAAGTTAAGTTAGATGCAAGATCTTCGATGGCTATTGAGGTATGTAAAATACATTTATGTGTGATTAAATGACATATTGATGAAGTATTTTAGATGCCTGAATTTGGCATTTGAAGTATCTTGAAGGAAAGAAGGAAGGAAGGAAAGAAGGGTTAGATAATTACATAACTACCTTGTGTTGATGTTATTGCTTATGTTTGTTCAATGTGTTTAATATGTGTGCCTATGTACATTTAAACGGCATGATAATGCGTTATATATGTATGTTAAATTTCTAGAGTTTTTATTTAATGTGTATTAAAGAAAGTAATAAAATGTTGAAAGCAAAGTTTTTGAAAGGTTAAAATGCTTTATTTGAGCATTTTGGTCTTTTCACACCCTTTTATCTATACTTGTGAAACAACTTCTAATAAGTCGGAACGATTGAAGGTATCTCTCAAAACAAAATAAATATACAAACGAAGCTCTAACAAATAATTGATTGGCAAGAATGATGATATGATATGTAATTAGATGTTTTTCTTGTTGTTCTGACGTTCCCAGAGGTTGATATTTATAGAAAACCTTGTAAAAGATCTGTTGGAGAACTTTGAAAAAAAAAACTTGTTCTTCGAAAACTAGCCATTATTTTTTAAAAATTTGTTTAGTCAAGAATAAAGGCGGTTGACCATTTTGAGCTTAGAAGTCGACTAGTAGCTACAGGATTGAGGATTTTTGTATCCAGATTGTATTCATTCAACTGTTAACACTAAGAAGGTCGACCGTTAGCTTTCTGAAGCTTAAAATATTTGAAATTTTTAACTTATTTTGACTACCAATTTCAGAATATGTTTCCAAAGGTTCATTCAATCAAGAAAATGCAATGGGGAAAATAAAAAGTGACATATATATATATATATATATATATATATATACATACAAAATAAAGGCACACACATAGAAAAATAAAACAACATCTAAGGGTGTGGTGGCCTTTTTGAGGTGGATGGTGATGGGGGTGTTGAGAAAGAGAGGACGCAGGATTCAGGAGCAACTCTTTGAAAGGACTGAAAGATTTGCTGCAGAGTATAATGTATTTGTTTCGAACATTCTACACTTCTCATTTGTTGAGGGTAAAGAACTTGAGAAGCATAGATAAAATGATTATCTATTTTGGCAGCAAGAACGTCAGAGTGCAGTTTTATTTCCTTTTTAATTTCTTCAAGCTTTTGCTCTAATAGAGCAAGCTTGTCTTCTGTCGACCTTCCCGTACTTTCATCCTCTTTTTCTTTTACAATCTTTAGTTTCTTTTCCAGCTGGGGTGCCTCTTTTATGACTCTTTTCCCTTTGTTATGTCTAAGACAAAAGGTTAGGACCAACCTTTCCTTATTGGTTTCAAGGTTCAGGTCAAGGTGTTTGTTCGCCATTTCTAAGAGGGTCGAAGGCGAGATAGAGAGGAAAGAATATGGATGAATGATCAAGAAAGAAAAAAAAAAGAAGCTGACAAGGGTTTCAAAAGAGTAGTTTACTTAGTGACGAGGGAGTGAGAGGATCGAGTTATTTATAAAAGCTTCATAATAGACAATAAAGGACATACAATCTTTTTGTCGCTTCCTATAAGATTTCTTAGAAAGTAAATAATAGATGCAGAAATGCGAACTTGAAGTATACTAATGAATACTTAAGATAAAATTTCTAAGTATGGCATTCAATCAATTTAAGAGAAGTTTCTAAAAATCCTAAGTATGATGGTATAAAGCTCCCCCTCAACTTATGCTATAGTTGCAAGTTATTTTTACTCCCCCTTAGACTTAGATTTTTCCTTCTTAGATTTTTTCTATGTTCTATCTCTCCTCCTTTGGCAAGATCAAAAAGAGGATGTTAAAGGGAAATGAGAACAAGCATAAGTATAAGGAGCAAAATAGGAATGCAAATCATAAACAAGAATTGCATCAATCACATAAGATAAGTATTAACAGAAAAACATAATTTTATTTATTAATTACTGTGGGATCACACATATTTTTGAAATAAAAAACAAACTAAGCAAAGAGCAAAAACAAGAAAAGTACAAAAAGATTCTTAAACTAGAAGATTGGAGAATCATTATCATCTCCAAAGATATCATCCTCTTGCTCTTATGTGGCTCCCGCAGCTTCATCCCCATCCTCAACATCTTTATTTCCATCGTCATCTTGGGTATCATCAAACTCAGTGAAGTCCAGAAGATGACAAGGAGGAACCCCTAGTTTCTCTTGAAGATCCACCATATCACTGTGAAGGTGTGAGAGGAATAGGAACCGTCTCTTCATCATCCTCATCAGTTTGTCCAATTTCTTATTGATGGTGGCAAGAGACAACTTGGACTTTGGTTTGGGTTGACGAGGAGGGATTGAAATTGTGCCTTCTTCGAAATGGAGCCTCTTCCTCTTAGAGGCTTGTGAGCTTTCCATCCTCTTTGCCCCAAATGCACCCAAGGTATAGGCGTAGGTATCTGGCTGTATGGCTTTGGCATTAATTAAGTAGGTGAGGTCAAGAAAGTTTTAGGATGGTAGGAGCTTCTTGGTGAGGAATTTTTCTTTTTCTTCATCAAAGGCTGTAACAAATCGGTAGATGGTAGTTATGTGGGAGGGCAAAAGGAATTGGCTCTTTGGTTTGGTACTCATGCGAATCAATTGATCCATAAGGTATCGGCCGGTTTGGATTGGTTTATTTTTGACAAGGCAAAACAGAAATGCCAAGTCTTTTTAGGACACCTTTTTATTACTATCACCTTTAGCATTTATCAAAAAGGTGATGATACGGTGAAGGATCCAAAGGGGTAAGGATTTTATGTGTTTGGCCAAGGAAGAGCGCGGGTTGTATTTGGCTTCTATAGAGATTTTCGACCAAAACTCAAAATAGATAACATCAAGTATGAAGATTATGAAGGGGATGAGTTCTCTGACTTGCAAATTAAAAAGAGAGGAGAGTTGGTAAAAGGTGATATATAAAGGGTCGTTAAATACTGGGAATACTAACCTGTATTGACCTGCGAGAGATTTGGCTTTTCGGCATAGTTGTATGGTGCACATGAATTCTCGCACCACCTCTTAGTATCTGAGTTCATCTCGAAAGATGAACTCGTTCCATCCAAGGTTCAACAGAAACGCTCGCACTTCATTGTTGATCCCAGTGTTTCCAATAGAAAAGATGAGGGAATTTTGTTTAAAAGTATGATTTTGGAGGAGTTTGCTTTGTACCTTAACTTCTCATCTTTGGTGACTCCCTTCATGAGTTGAAAGGCAGGGGGTCTAGAAGGTTGAGCCACTGTTTTGCCTTTATCTGCGCTGGAAATTTTCTTGGGGGCCATTACAAGAGATTTGGAAGAAGTTAGAAGAATTCAATGTTTTGTGAGTAAGAGTGTTTGAGAATTGAGATAAAGTGATGAAAATTACTGTTTGGGGGCTTTATATAACCATTGAAAAGGCATATCAACGGCTAGAAATGGCTAGAAAAAGATTTATGAAGGGTTAGAAATGGTTGGCCATCAAATCACTTAAATGTCAGGTGGTTACCCAAATTCGCGTCTGCGAATTCCAGAAAATATGAGTAACGGATAAATTTCCTCGGAATACGCGCCTCAACGGTTAAAAATTTTGAAAATTTGACAAAATTCGCAGTGGAGAGGAAATTTCGCGATCGCAAATTGATGTTTCTCAGCCGGGTGATTTGGTCTTGTAATTCGCGCCCGTGAAGATAAGATAACGACCACGAATTACGAGTTTCTAACGAAAAAAGTTTAATTTTTGAAATAGTTTGATCCATTTTACTATGTTAATGCTTAATTTGTGCAAATTGTCATAGAAAACTACAATTTCCATTCAAAATTAAGACATCTTAATAAACCTATCTCAAAGATAATAAATGCTCATTTAATTATAAAAAATCAAAACATATCAATCTACATACATGGCAATTATTCCTAAGATCAAGATTTTCACTTTAGGGAACTACCATCTAACATTCCTAATTCTCTTTTAATGAAGTTCAATCTATCTTAATTGAGAGGTTTAGTGAAAATGTCTGCAAGTTGATGATTTGTGTCAATAAATTCCAACACAACATCACCTTTTTGGACATGATCTCTAAGAAAGTGATGTCTAATGTCTATGTGTTTGCTCTTAGAGTGTTGGATGTGATTCTTAGAAAGGTTAATAGCACTAGTGTTATCACATTTGATAGGAATGTGATCAATTACTTTCCCAAAATCTTTCAATTGTTGTTTCATCTAAAGGACTTGGGTGCAACAACAACCCGCAGCCATGTACTCGGCTTTTGAGGTGGACAAGGCAACCGACACATGTTTCTTACTAGACTAAGAAACTAGGCATTCACCTATAATTTGGCAAGTCCCAGAAGTGCTTTTTCTATTTAATAAACTACCTGCGTAATCCGCATCTGAATGTCCTACAAGGCTAAAAGATGAATCCCTAAGATACCATAACCCTAAGTGATTTGTGCCATGCAAATATTTAAAAATCCTTTTAACAACATTTAAATAAGACTCTTTAGGAGAGGATTGGAACCTAGCACACATGCAAACACTAAACATGATGTCTGGCCTAGAAGCAGTAAGATAGAGTAAAGATCTGATCATACCTTAATATCTTTTTTCATCTACCACATTACTCGATTCATCCTTGTCTAGCTTGATGGTACCACTCATTGGAGTTTTAGCTACCTTGCATCATTCCATGCCAAATTTCTTGAGAATCTCCCTTGTGTATTTGGCTTGGTTGGTGAAGATCTCTTCTTTGGATTGCTTGATTTGCAGGCCGAGAAAAAATTTGATCTCTCGCATCATGCTCATTTCGAATTTCCTAGTCACACACTTAGCAAAATCCTCACAAAAAGATTCATTAGTAGCACCAAAGATGATATCATCAACATAGATTAGGACAATTAAAGTGTCATGTTTGTGCTTTTTAATAAATAGTGTAATATTCATCTTTCCTTTTTCAAAATCATTTTGTAAGAGAAATAAACTAAGCCTTTCATACTAAGCTCCTAGAGCTTGTTTCAATCCATATAAGGCTTTGTTTAATTTGAAAACATGGTTAGGAAAACAATGCGACTCAAAGCCAGGAGGTTGTTCAACATAGACTTCCTCCTCAATGATTCAATGTACTTTTTACATCCATTTGAAAAAGTTTGAAGTTCATGTAACATGCAAATGCTAAAAGAATCCTAATGGCCTCTAATCTTGCTACAGGGGGCAAAGGTTTCATTATAATCCATGCCCTCCTCTTGGTTGTATCCCTTAGCAACCAATCTAACCTTGTTTCTAGTGATGACACCTTGCTCTTTTAACTTGTTCCTAAACACCCATTTACAACCTATAATTCGGTGATCTTTAGGCCTAGAGACAAGTTCTCATACCTTATTTCTCTTAAATTGGTTGAGTTCTTCTTGTATAGCAAGTACCCAACTTTCATCATCAAGAGCCTCATTAATTGATTTTGGCTCAAGTTGAGAAACAAATCCAAGATTATTATCTAAATGATTAAGTTGAGATCTAGTACTTATACCCTTAGATGTATCACCAATGATCAGGTCCTTAAGATGATACTTGGAGAATCTCTAATCTTTCGGTAGATCTTGGCTTGGCTCTTCTTGTTATTTGATGTTGTTGGTCTTCATATACTTTTGATGAATCACCTTATTCTTTCCTTGTAAAATTTCCTAATTTCAACTTTTCAAATTCACTACAACATCATCATCAAAAGCACATTTCCCAAGATCAAGCTTACTAGATTCATCAAAAACAACATTTATAGACTCTTCAACTACCATTGTACTCTTGTTAAAGACCCTATATGCTTTGCTAGTTATGGAATATCCTAAAAATATACCTTCGTTGGTTCTTGAATCAAATTTTCCAAGATTATCCTTGGTGTTCAAAATGTAGCACTTACATCCAAATACTCTAAGGTATGATATCTTGGGTTTTCTACCATTTCATAACTCATAAGATATTTTATTGAGAATGGGTCTTTTAAAAACTCTATTTGTAATATAACATGAAGTATTAATGGCTTCGATCTAAAAGTAATTAGGTAATGAATACTCATTGAGCATTGTTTTAGCCATTTCTACCAATGTCTTATTTTTCCTCTCTACAACACCATTTTGTTGTGGTATTCTAAGAGTTGAAAAATTATGAAAAACTTTGTTCTCCAAACAATAATTTTTAAAAGATTTATTTTGAAATTCCTTTCCATGGTCACTTCTAATAGAAGATATGAAGTAACCTTTTTCATTTTAAACCCTTTTTGCAAAACTTTTGAAAGCATCAAAGGAATCATTTTTATGAGCTAGGAAAGATACCCAAGTAAACCTAAAGTAGTCATCTACTAGGACTAGTGCATAACGCTTTCTACCTAAGCAAGCACTTCTAGTGGGTCCTATCAAGTCCTTACAGATAAGTTGAAAGGGTCTAGTTGAACTTACAACATTTTTAGCTTTGTGAGGGCATGGTGTTGTTTCCCCATTTAGCAAGGACTATATGTCTTGTCTTTGAAGAAGTTTAGCTTGGGAAGTTCTTCCACTAGCTTTCCTTTTGAGAGGCTTTGAAGAAGATCCATGCTTGCATGCCCAAGCCTTCTATGCCACAACCAAGCTTCATTGCTTAAAGATATAAGACACTTAAAAGATTGGTTAGCCAGTTGTCTAAGTCAATTGAGTAGGTATTGCCTTTCCTTTCACCCTTGAAAATAACCTCATCATCCATTAAAGTGGTGACTCGATATTCCTTTGGATCAAAGGTGACTTTGTTACCTTTATCACACAATTGACTTACACTCAACAAGTTATGTTATAAGCCACAAACTAATAAGACATTATAAATTAAAGAACAACCATCCTTACCTATGGTTCCAATGCCAATTACCTTACCTTTGACATTATTACCAAATGTGACATCTCCACCTTCTTTTTCTTTTAATGTTGCGAATAGTCTTCTATTTCCAGTCATGTGTTTGGAACATCCACTATTCATATGCCAATTACTTGATTTGGTGGTTGTCATACTTCCCTACAAAACAAAATTCTATCACTTTTTCTTAGGTACCCAAGCATACTTGGGTCATAGGGGGTTAGAAATTGAAGGATCCTCTAATTTGAGGTGAGCCTTCCTAATGTAGCAATGAATGTTGACATGCTCGAATTTCATACAATAATGGCATTGGACTTTAGACTTGTTAGTCTTTCTCCTATGCACTAATTTGGTATGAGTAGGGGGGGCCTTCTCATACCTTGCATATGTGAATGTATACATGTACATGTATGATAAGTAGTTGTAGAGAATATATGTTAATAAGCATGTTGTTTATTATACATATAGGCATAATTAGCTCTTTAAACCTTAGCTCTTGAGCTTGGGAAAGCCTTCCCTTTGTCTTTAAGCTTAAGAGGCTTAGTGCTAGGAACACTTTTCTTCCCAATTATCTTAATACTTGAGGTATGAGGTGTTAAAGATTTAACAAATGTAGTTTGAGACGATGAGGAGGCTCCATTAAAGCCTAGACCATGTCTAACTAATGGTGGTCTTTGTGACACTATCAAAGTGTCCAAGGCTTCCTTTCCCTTGTGGAAATTGGAGATTGAGCTTCTAAGCTCAATTACTTCTCCTTTTAGAGAGTCATTCTCCTTTCTTAATGAAGCCATAGAAGAAGATGATATAAAAAGTTTTTCTACTGATTTTTTTGAGTTCTTCATTAGAAGTCCTCAACTTATTTACAAGCTCATTAAGAGTTTTGTATTCATTTTCTAATTTTGAACACTTTTCATGACTTGTATTTGTCACACCTCATAGTTAGAGCCTTTAGAAGCTCTTCATCTATCTCACCTACTTCAAAATCAGAATTAGAATGGGAAGAAGTACTTACCTCATTTGTTGAATCCCCTTGTGCCATGAAGCATATGTTGGCTACTTCTCCTTCTTCCTCTTCCTCACTTGAGCTATCATCCCAAGTAGCTGAAAAGCTCTTTTTCTTCTCCTTGTCCCATCTCTTCTTCTTTTTCAATTTGGGATATTCATGCTTGATGTGGCCTTGTTTACCATATTCATAGCAAGTGACATCATTTGGTCTTTCTCTTGGATTATGAGTTGTTTTCTTGAAGCCTTTTCTTTCCTTTCTTCTTCTAATTAACTCCTTTGTCCTTCTTGAGAGCATTGCTAGCTCCTTTTCTTCTTGGTCACTATCTTCTTCACTTGAAGTAGTTTCTACTTCCTTCTTCTTTGTTGATGATTTGAGTGCCAAGGTTCTTCTTCCTTTTTTAGGTTTTTCTCCTTGGCCTCTCAACTTCTTCATTTGTTCATCCTTTTGCAAGGCCAACTCATGAATCAAGAGTTTGCCTATTAACACGTCAGTTGGAACCTTTCCAATCTCCAGATTGGACTCTTGGATGTTGCAAACTCTAGCACCAAACTTATCTAAAGGAACAGTTTTGAGGATTTTTGTGTTTACCTCATAGTTGGTGAGAGCTCTTCCAAATTTCTTCATATTAGTGACAATATATAGGAGCCTATTTGTCATTTCCATGATGCTTTCATTGTCCTTCATCATGAATAGTTCCCATTCGATGACGTGCATCTCCAAATAGCTTGATTTGACTAGAGTTGTGCTTTCATGGTAGTTCTCAAGAGTCTTCCAAATAGCATATGCTGTTTGGCAATGTTACACTCTTTCAATCTCTTCTCTAGAGAGTGAGCTTAGAAGAATGGCCACTGCCCTCTTGTTTTTGCCATTTGATTTCTGGTGAGCTTCAACCCAATCCTCCCTTAGGATTAATTCTTCACTTCCATCCAAAAATTTTGTAGGTGGCTTCCATTCCTTGATGACCACATCCCAAAGGTCCACCACATCTATGTCAAGATAGATTTCCATCCTACACTTCCAATGAGTATAGTCGGTTCCATCAAAGTGAGGCTTGAGTTATGAGTGGATTCCCTCTTGTGCCATGATCTTTGTTCACCCAATAAAGGTTTATTTGTGAAACTTAGTTCTGATACTACTTGTTGGCCCTAGGCACCAAGAAGGGGGGTTGAATTAGTGTATAAAAATTTAAAGCAAGAAAGTAAGGAGAAAATGAAGTAGAGAAAAAACATAAGATTTATAGTGGTTTGGGTATAATCGACCCTACGTCCACTCCCCAATTCTCTGCAATTGGGTGTTCCACTATCATTAAATGGTGTTTCACAAGCTTACACCAAAATTACACTCTTTGTGTTTTTAAAGGCTCACATAACAACTTATACACTATTTATTTTATTGGCTAGGATAGTTAACCCAAGTCTTAGACCTCTTTTGATCTTGACAAAGGAGATTGATCATGTCTAATATTTCAAATTAGTGCTATTTTGTAGCCTTTAGCTTTTATCTAAGTTGGAAGTTGGATGAAGCTCAAAAATCCTCAAGTATGAAAAATGACTTCTAAATCGCAATCGCTACTTTGTATTCGCGACCGCGATATGTAAAGAAGCATTGATAGAAAGCAGACAGTCGAAATCGCGAAGCTATTCTCAGTCGTGATTCATCCAAATAAAGGAGTCCAAAATTGACAGACGAAATCGCGGTGTGTGTCACGCCCTTGTCGCGATCACGAATTTCGACGTGACTCAAAAGGGAAGCAAGTCCACAGCCATAGTATGACATATGTTCCAGCAGACCGTTGGAAGTCAAATTTCACAGAGGCATCTTATTGGTAGCGACCGCGAATTGTGAAGAAGAAGATAACCATTTTTGGCAGACGAATTTGCATCCCCTATCGCGTCCTGTACAAGAAAGCTCGCAACCATGACTTCTGAAAGTAGGTAAAAGAGCAACGACTATATTTTCCTGGTGAACTAATCAAAAGCTGCCATGTGGACTAGCCATTAGACACAAACGGGATTTTCCTTCAAGAATTTGGATTTCACAACCGCTAATTAGTAGTAGCGACCGCGAATTGAGACTGTCAAGCATTTAATACAGAATTTGTCAAACATGTCTCAAAGATTTGGTGAGCTATGTTCTGCAACGTCTCTTTGGTGAAGTTTAGGTATAAATACTCCACCAAACAACCATGAATAAGATTGCTAAGAAATTTATTACAAGTCATTAAAGCTCTCAATCTTTGCTACTCATTTTCTTTAATTTTTTTATGAGATTGTAAGTGTTAGGTGTGAGCATTAAACATATTGTTGTAAGGTTGAAGTGTTAGCCTGCAAAAACACGTCAAGAAAGGTTTAAGTGTGGGCTTAGTGAAATACTTGAGTGAGGTTGCGTGTTAGCCTAAAAACACATTGTTGTAAGGATGTGTGTGAGCCATCAAAACACAAGATGTACAAGTTCGGTGTGAGCATGAAAACACCTTGAGATAATGAAATACCTAATTGGTAAATTGGAGAGTGGACATAGGGTTGATTATACCTGAACCACTATAAATCGTTGTCTCCATTCTACTCATTCTTCTTCCCCTCTTCTTTGTCTTTGAAATTTTTATACACCAATTCAACCCCCCCTTCTTAGTGCCAAGGGACAACAAGTGGTGTCAGTGCAAGGTTTTCACAAATCGAACCTTCATTGGGTGAAACAAGATCATGGCACAAGAAGCAATCTACTCACACCTAAGACTATATTTTGATGGAACCGACTATACTCATTGGAAGTATAAGATGGAGATCTATCTTGACATAGATGTGGTGGATCTTTGGGACATTGTAATCAAGGAATGGAAATCTCTTACCAGAGTTGTGGATGACAATGAAGAATTAATCCCAAGAGATGAATGGGTTGAAGCCCATCAGAAGTCAAATGGCAAGAACAAGAGGGTAATGGTAATTCTCCTAAACTCACTTTCTAAAGAAAAGATTGGGCAACATTGTCAAACTGCACATTCCATATGGAAGACTCTAGAGAATTATCATGAAGGCACAACTCTAGTGAAGTCAAGCTGTTTGGAGATGTATGTCACTGAATGGGAACTCTTTATGATGAAGGACAATGAGAACATCACGAAAATGACCAACCGGCTCTTGTCCATTGTCACCAATATGAAGAAGTTTGGAAGAGCACTCACAAATTATGAGGTAAACACCAAAATCTTTAAAACTCTTCCAGTTGACAAATTTAGGGCTAGGGTGTGTAGTATTCAAGAGTCCAATCCGGAGATTGGAAAGGTC